>JAEMPF020024782.1:396-12896 GCA_022496165.2 Catalaphyllia jardinei
AACCAACTTTTGTAACCAACTTTTGTAACCAACTTTTGTAACCAACTTTTGAGATTATGAAAATTCAAAATGGAAATTAATGTTTGATATTTTTATGACCATATGCATAGCTTGTTATTCCATCATCATGCAAGTATCTTTTATCATCGAAACAGCTGAGTGATACTTTGTTTATTTCATAGCTACCAAGCTTATGGTTCTCACTTCTAATTGTTTTCATTTTGTGAAACATCTGTTTATTATTTAAGAGTGTATCTTTATAGTTTTCATGTGTGATGTTTTTCTTGATGATATTCTTTTTAATTCCCTTGGCAGTCTTTCCTCCTTTCTGATCATCTTTCATGTAACTATACATTTTTGATCGTAAGCCCACAAACTCAGTGATTGGAACTCCTGCTGCTTCATCTTTCATTTTACCAATCACTTTCTTATTATCTTTATTATAAAATGGTGAGCTCTCAGAGTAATCACTATTATCGAACTTATGCTTATCTTTCCAGAAGTCTTGATACACATCCTTAGCTTCAATCTCATATGTTAAGCTATCTGTATCTGTGAATAGCAACTTGGCTTTACTTCCATATTTATCTTTAATATAATTGTAATGGAAATCATACATCAAAGTCTTACTCAAATCTAAGATACACATCCCCACATATGCTGGTCTGTTCAGAGTGAGGGTTTCTTTTATTTTATGTACAGCCACCAGATTCTTATTAAAGATCTTACTACTGACATAGGTTGGCTTACTGGTTAATTTTAATAATTTCTTTTCATCAGTAACTAATCTAACATCTACTAGCTTTCTGATATTCTCCATTGTTTTACCGAATACACTGTTATTCATCAGTTTGAAGAAATCCTTTTCAAAAGCATTTTTAGCATTTTTCCGTTTCTCAGTATTGAAATCGATATACTGTTTTAACCAAGGGGATTGATTAAACTTTAGTACTCGATGTACTTTGGTAACCTTCAAACCAAGATCCATATATAACTGAAGGTTCCTATAATGTAAAACATACTTTTCTTTTTTCCTTAAGGTTGGTATAAGCTTGTGAACCAAACCAGTTGATATATTATATTTCTCAGATATTTTTCTACAGTAATCAGATAGCATATCATTTGTTACTTTTACCTTTTCTGGTCCCAGTGGGTAGTCATTGTGTAGGTCATGTAGTTCTTTTGGGTATTTTAAGTCGACTTCTAATATCAATCCTTTCTTACTGTCTTCTCTATACTTAGCTAAATCCAATTCATCAATCTGTTTTTGTGTCATCCATCTGAATCTTCCTGTGGGTAGATACTGACTCATAGCCCAACTGTATAAATTATTTGCATCAAGATACATGATATACTTTGAGGGCGCTTTCATATTGTATTTTTTCATATATTTATTATTTGCTTTACCATAACGATTAGCAATATAACTGATACCACCTCGTAAACCTTTTTCAATAAACTGAAACATATCAATATCAGTCATGAGTTCTAATTTGATATTAGTCATCTTTAGCATGGCATCCCATGATAAACCAGGAGAGGTGAAATAATGGCATGGGTCCAACTTATAATATTCAAGACATGTTTTCCTGAAATTCTCAAATACATCTGCTAATAATAGGATATCTGATTTCAAATATAAGTCATGATATTCACCCATATTCTTCAAATTGAATTTATTCCAAACATTTTGTGCGTGTTTATAATCTTCATCAGATATATGTTCACTATTTAAAATACTGTAGAATTCTTCTTTTGATGGTAGTTGTTCTTTGAACTTATTAAAACTATCCATATAGTCATAAGGATAAACTCCTTTTCTAGTCATCAAATCTAATTTTTTACCTTCAAATACTTTAGAGGTATATTTTAATGATTCTTTTGGCGTATTGCTCACTAATTTTTCTAGACTGGAGCTCATGAATTGGAAACTATCAAGGAAAACTAAGCTATTACCAAGCATGAACGCCATATACTTTTCCATATTATTAGGGATGGCATTGATGGTAATCTCTTGCTCCTCACCTTTCTTATTTTTATAAACATATATCTTAACAATGGCTCCAATCTCTTGCATAATGAAATGAGAGTCGTAACCACGGAGATTATGGAATATAACAGGTATTTTTACTTCTTCTGGTTTTACTCTGAGTTTCAAATTACAATCTTGATGAGCAGATCCTCTATATTTACCAGTGATATGACAGTGGTCTCGAACTTGAATATCTTTATCAGTATATTTTTTATCACAAATATGACATTCTTCAGCTTTTTGAAATTGCTTTTCATCTTCTTTTGTCATTTTCAATGGTTTATTAAATTCTTTTTTCATCACTCTCTTACAATATTTGACTTCTTCCAACATAGCTTCCATGAATTTGAAAACTGCCTTTTCACCTCTATACGTTTTAACAGTTTTGCTATATTTATCATTATAACAACAGACAACCTTATAACCGTAGCCACAATCTGTGTGCTTCTGGTATACCTCTGTAAATGATTTGTTGTCATTGGGTTGGCAACTAGATATCTTTTCAGTGATAGCTTCAAAGTCAGCGTAAATCACAAATGGCACAGGCTGTTGTTTATTATGATGATTATATTTTAGGATATTGTTATCAGGATCAGGCATTTTCACTGCTTGTACTCCATTAATTTGAATACAATTATCTCTATGATTGTTCAAGACTATTTCAGAGCTGAAACACTGAAGGCAGTACATGCAGAAGTGCTTCCTTTCTTTATGCTTTGTTTGGTTATACATAAACCTGTCAAAGTCTTCAATTAAAACATAATGTTTATTTTTATTTTCAGTTATCAATAATAAATTCATATGTCTGTCATATTTTTCTTTTGACACATAAATGGGATATGGCTGTTTGTTTTCATATCCAAATACATTAACATTAATCTCATTTTGCTTTTCAATTTTATTGTACTGCTTTGTTGTTATTGGGAATTCAATTCCAGAGTAGTCTAAATTTTTAACATATTGTTTATCCGATTTTTTAATCCTCTGTGGATCTTTGTCTTGAGGATTTAATCGTCTGATGTGACACCATCGGAAGCATTCATTATCCTCGTTTTTCATATTAATCAATCCTTTTTTATGATGTCTGAGTTCTGAGGGTAGTTTAATATATGATGAGCCTTTCATTGGCTTATACTGTACAATATTAATATAATGATTGTCAACAGATTCAATGGTCCAACCCGAACCTTCAGAAATCCATTGAGCTATCATATTTAAGATTTGTTGTTTTGATAATTGTAATGCTTCGGGGTTTTCTGTGTTATTAATGATGGTAATAGGTTTGCTATTGAAATGAGCGGTTTTGTATATTATTTTATCATTTGTTGATTTTTTGAATGTCACTTTAAGCGTTTCAACAAATTTTAGACCTTTCATGGATGTTAGCATCTTAACAATATGATATTCAACTGCTTTTCTTGTGTTTTGCAGTTGATTAAGAGGATCTTTGTTATTTCTAATGCTGATTTCATAGGATTTTGTGTAACCCTTTAGAGCTCTAGCAGTTTCCTCAATTTTAGTCCTTGGTAGTGGTACTGGTTTTTTGGTCCTTGGTAGTGGTACTGGTTTTTTAGTCCTTGGTAATGGTACTGGCTTATCCCTGAATTCTAATGGTGGATCAATAATATTGTTTTCATATTCTTGTACCATCTGTTTTACATTTTTCCTTGGTAATGGTACTGGCTTATCCCTAAATTCTAATGGTGGATCAATAATATTGTTTTCATATTCTTGTACCATCTGTTTTACATTTTTCCTTGGTAAAGGTGTTGGTATGTCTTGTGTTTCAACCTGTTGTTTCATATTTTGCTGAAACAATTGTTTTATTTTCTCATTCTGCTTCAATATTAAATTGATCAGTTGAGATTTGGTTAGTTTTGAGAGATCGCGGTTGTTCATACTATATGTTGAGATAATTTTTTTCATTCTATATAATTATTTTATATTATTTTTTAAATGATCGTGTGTTTAAATGTTAATAATTAAAAATGTTATATTTCTAATTATTACTTGATTTTAATTGTTCATACAACTTTTTGATTCTTTCATTTTGTATATGTTTATTTGTTTTTATATGTGTCCAGTTTCCAGCTAATGTGTAATTATGATGTGGACAAATATTGGGCATATCCACTCTTTGTTTAACATGCATTTAGTTTTTACTGATCTTTCTTCATCTGAATATATTCTTAATCTTCTCATTATATATTAATACTATATATAATTATTTTTTATATGTCTATAGTGCGTTTAAATCTTTCATTGGAATCCAGCTATTAAAATCATCACTATACCCCTTCCACTTCACCAGAGCTTGTTTTTTCTTATAATCTCTGCGAATGACTTTATCAATTCGGAATACATCCTGTTTGGCTTTTAATAATTCAGGTTCATAAAAACTCCCTTGTATGTATTCATCATTGAGATCTTTTATTTTGTATGTTATTGGATTAGTGTATTGGATATTATCAACTATGAACACTTCTGTCCAATTTGGTGTATAACCCTTATCAAACACATTCCGTTTATACTTAGATATTCGGACTTGATCACCTATTTTAAATTTTGGTTTCTGTTTTGATGTTTCCATATCACCGTATAAATTGAAGTAAACTATACCCTCATTCTTTTTCTTTGAAGCTTCAACTGGTGTCATTTTTATGCTTGAATGTTTTGTGTTGTTGTATTGTTTTACTAGTTTAGGTAACATGTCTAGATACATTGTATTACCTTGAACTGTGAACTGCTTCCACATTTTAGATTTAATTGTCCTATTCCATCTTTCAACTACTGATGACTTCTCTTCATTCTCAGTTGAGTACATTTGTATCCCATTTTTCTGTAATAGGTCTTTCAAATGTTTGTTATAGAACTCTTTTCCCTTATCAACCCATAGATATTGTGGTTTTCTACCTTCCTTGAATATTGTTTTGAATGCTTCAGTGACAGATTCACCTTTCTTATCTTTTAACGGAACGATCCAACCATATTTGCTGAATACATCGATAACCATTAGAAGATATCTGTAACCCTTATTCCATTTACTAAACTGCTGCATTTCAACCAAATCACTTGCCCATATTTCATCGATATGATTTGTGATTACACGCCGCCGAGTGAAATTCCGTTTTATGGGTGTATGTAACTCATCAGCTAATTTTTCTTTCCAGTTTTCTTCACTCGACGGCTTTTCCCGTTTTTTGACTTCACACCCATGCCTAATTTTGACTTAGCTGCTATAGCATTTCTAGCAATAGTATGTCCCCATTGTCGATCTTTCCAAGGAATTGCATCAAGAGCTTTAACCATCTTACGATCAGCTTCATTCTTACACTTCACTTGATCACTTTTTGGTTTATTACCGCAAACTGAGTAATCAACATCATGCTGCATACTGACTGCATCTGTTCTACCTGTTGGTTGTTGATATATCTCAAGTATCTGACCAGTATTGGGATCATTCCTCAGTTGCTCTTCAAGAGGGTTTCCAGGTCCTGTATACTTATGTCCAGGCATCACAAAACCCTTTTTTGGTGCAACCTTGAGAAAAGCATTATGGATGTCTAACCCTCTACCATAACCTTTCCATTTAATCCATGAGTTGTATGATCTGCTACCTCCAGCATCTTTGTAAGCTTTGTATTGTCTCTTGTATTCAGCAACCAAAGCTCTACCCTCTTTTGCACTCACTTCAGGTCCTTTAAACAATCCAGGTGCAGTGAGAACATTCCAAGCTTTCTTCCAATCTACAAATGGAAATGGTATTGGTAATCCTTTACCACTATGTGTTGGATCCAATTTTTTTGATAAATCTGATGTGAAACTGTCCAAAGCTTAATCAAGATATTGGTTAGCCGTCTCTTTTATTTTTTGTTTGACTATATCTGATTTAACAGCCTTTGCAGCACCAACTCGTCCAAGATTGAATAAACCTTTAACACCACTTTTAAGCAGTTGTTCTCCTAGTAAGCCCCCATCTTGTGAGGGCTTAATTAGTTTTTTTGGTTTTTAACAAATTTAGTCTTTGTTATCCCACATTCAGCACAAGTGCATTTCAACATCATACGCCCATTTTTAGCTTTAACATATCGTTCACTGCCTGGAACGCATTCAGTTTGCTTTTTCTGTTTAACACAATATGATTTCACCATTTATATATATAATTTAGATATTTTTGAAATAATATTCAATGAATCTCTCATTATCCATTGTATCATGTATATTGAACACTTTTAATAAATCATGATACGACTTCCCCTTATTCATTTCATTCAAAAAGTATAAACAAAAGTATCCACATGTGGTTGTTTTTGTATTCTGAATCTGATTATTTTGATGAAGCAGAGTTAAATTCTTTCTTTTCGCATGATTTACCATTTCTTGAAAAGGAGGCATACCAAAACTATCAAAATAATTTATCACACCATCTTTTACATAAGTAGCTACCCAATGGCTTCCACTCATATATGATGGTTCAAGATTGTAAATAAATAATGCTTGGTTGTGATTATGTGGAACATTACCATCTCTTGATAAAACATCATTGATGTTGAGATATCTGCACCATTTTAGTAGATCATGATTGCTTAATGGTATGTTTTTATGGAATTTAGGTTTCACAGTATTGCTCCTATAAGTGGAATTTGATTGAACGGGCTGTTTGGACCTAGAAGGAGACCTTCTCCTTCCTTTTTTTGTTGTTCTTTTTTTTTTCTTTCTTTTTTCTTTTAAATCCTACAAGGGCCTCAAGATGGCGTTTTTGTTTGTTTGTGAGTTTTGCATCTAAGAATGCTTTTAATATTGGTTGAGGGACACTTTCAATTCCATAATATCTGATTTGACCTTTATTTAAACATTGATCCATTGTTCCTTTAGTTCTATTTTTTGGTGTCTTTCCAATTCCACAATATGGACCCTCTGATTTTTTGGTTCCGTAACCGATTGTATTATCCCATGACCCAAAAAACGGTGGCGGCCTATATACACCCATTCTCGGAGCTCCTCTTCCCCTTGGAGGAGGGGGGGGGGGGGTAGGTGCTCCAACTTTGGGGGCACCTCTTCCAGTCAAAGCTTTCAAAACCATTGGAATCCCAATACTGGCAAGTAGAGTACCAAGGAAACCGCCTGATTGTTTTTTTGTTGGTCGTATATGAACACCTGAACCTGATTGAAGAGCGCCTAATATATCTTTCTTCTGTTTTGCAGTTAGTAGGTGTTTGTTTGCAATAAGCTTATCAATTTTGTTTTGTGGAATGAAGAAACCACCTTTCTGTACTCCTTTTCCAGATATCTTTTTAACAATTTTTTGTGCTCCTGCACTAGAGGCACCTGCTAAAGCTGCTAATCCCATTGTTTTCGCAATTGTTGGTCCAAATGCACACGCAAGAGCTAGAGCTGAAGTCAACAAACTGCCACCAACTTGCTTTCTGATATTAGTCTTGGAAAGTTTGATGTCCATACCTTTATTCAATTTCCGATTCTTCTCCAATCTCTTCTTCACTGTAGCTGGGACATGTAGAGTGTCATTTCCATTAAGAGAGTCATTAGTTAACCTTATGACGACTGTTTCTCTTTTACTATAAGCATCACCAATGTTCTTCTTCTGATTTTTTGATAGTTTAACATTTATTGCAAAAAGCTGCGTCATTTCTTGTATATAATATATGTTATATAATTTTCTATTACAAAACATATCTGAATTAAGAATGTCTCATTTTTGCTTTTATACTATAACCAATTCATTTCCCACCTTGTCGATGATGATAGTCTCATCATATAAGACGACGGCGTGGACACGGAAATTTGCAGCACTATTTGCGCTCAGTTTATACCTGAATATCAATTGCTTCGGGTCTCTAGTTACTTTTTCTGTTTGATAAGACAAATCAAAATATATGATAGAATAGAGAGAGTTGTAATTAGACATATTGAGTTGGGTACCACTATTGTAATTATTCTTTCTCATTCCATATGACATCACATCGTTGAAGATCCTTTCTTTTGATTCTGTATCGTATTCAGTTTCTGGATAGAATACTCCATTTCCATATTCCAATCTACATGACGAGAGACTGCTATTATTATTAGCCGCATTCACTTTGAAAGTATCAAAGTGGTAAGGATTTGTATCTTCATTGTTTGTTTTATTTCGTTGGAGGTAAACAAAGACGGAAACAACATTGTCAATACTTGGTGATATCTGGAAGAATCCACTGCTCTGTGTTGGATTGGAAGCTGAATACAATTCTCTTTTATACGTCCAAGAACCTTTTGACAAAAAGGATTCAATAAACTTATCGTATAAAGTGTCCTTTGGTACTAGTCTCGGAACCCAAAGTAAGAATCTATTAACAACCACTCGACTAGCAGCTGCTGCGGCTGCCTTATATATTAATTCTGCGTCATTCTGTAACTGTATATCGAACTGAAGTTGCATTGGGACCAACATTTTATCATGTAACTCTTCAAAGAAACCGTATCGATTAAGAGGTATAATTACATTAACATCTTGGGAAGGATCCTCAGCTCCACCACCTTCACCAATTCTTTTCGTTAAATTTCGTCTAGCCTCAAATCCTGTATTTCCAGCAGCAGTCATATCAGCCAAATTTGCTACATCTAGATACCAAAAAATTTCTTTAGCCACCGATCTACTGAAATCATCACTGTATTCCAAGAGGTTCTTAACAAAAGTTACTTTATGAAGATTATCAGTTTCGTATACAATCTTACCAGCACTTTTTATTGTCAAATGGTCAATTAATGAATGAGCTCCATTAATAACTGTTGCCCGGGTTGCATTTGGAAGACCTGTACCATCAGCCAATACCTGTAACTGAAACTGCACCTCAAAATAAGCATTATACCAATCATAGAACGCAGACCTGTCATTGATTGTGAACTTGTACCCATTTTTTTGTTGGCGTTGACCATTAGCTGGGATGTCAATAACATCATTCAGTTGAAATCGAACCAACTCATATCTTTGCAAATATTCACTTGTTCTGAAAGCCATTATATTAATATATTATATAATTTTACCTCCTTTTCAAACCTGATCCTGATATCAGTCTATCAATTATCATATCTGTACTTTCTTCTCGCTGTGATGGAACTATTTGTCCTACATCATCGATTCTCATATTCCTAAGCTTTTTCATTATCAAGTCTCCTGACTTCTCAGATGTCTTTTTACCCACCCTTTCACCTACTGATTTTAATGCTTTCTCACCTGATTTCTTGGCGAACTTTTTTTACAACAGATGACGCGGCACTCTTCATTGGTTTGAAAATATTATCAACGATAATTCCTGATCCTACATGTTTATCCACAAAAATACCAAGTTTTGGATGATAAACCCTAGTGAATTCAAATGGTTTCATTATAATATTATGTTATATTATTCTATCCTTTTTAGAATTAATGAAAAAGATGTATCAGCTCCATTTAGGTTAATTAATCTCCTTTTTCCATCTGTAATGTGTATCCTGATACTGTTTATAGTATTCTTGTTGATGGGATTAAATGTAACTCTTCTTGGTTCCATTGTAAAAGAGTAACTAGGTTGAAGCACACTGGTTGAGAAGGAATAAATGATGTCTGAATCTTGACCGTCTACAAGTGAATCATTGATGAGGTCGCAGTGGATATTAAGAATGTCTGTGTCCTGGCTGAGATTAGGCACTTTTGGTCCTATATTCTGTTCACTCTTCAATATTTCTTTATCAAACCCAATCAAGTCATTGAAATTGCTTGCAGTTAAATAAAGTTGATAATTCGTGGCTAATGTGACTGTAACCCTGAATGTTGTATTATCGAATTCGAGAGTGATGGGATACTCATTATTGTTAGCACCATCTTTGACAATCTTTGTTATTTCCTTAATGTATGTATTAAAGTCAGTATAGTTCCAGACTCCTTCTGGGAAAGTGATGTTGGTAAAGTTTGAGCCATTATCAGAGCTGTACTTTATTAGCTGATTGTTGTATGATGAATTTACATTGAACCATGTGAATGACATGTTAATGATTCGGTTCAAACCAACTACATATTGAGAATTGCTATCCAATATTATGGGCCTTTTGAATTCAGTTATAAAATTCTGAGGAGTGTTGTTTCCTTGATATTTGACGCTGTATGATGATAAAACAATCTCACGATCCATTTATATAATAACTTTACATAATTATACTTTGAAATACTGATTATACAATTTATTAAATTGTTGTCTATTAATTGTTGACATTCTCAATAATGTGTCCAATATACTAACTCCTGTATTTCTCATCTTAATTGATGTGTTGCCTGCAATGATCTCTCCAATAATCAATTCCAATTGATTTAAAATCTGCTTTACATCATTAAAAAACACAACATTTCCACCTCTCTGTTTTCTTCTTCGACCTTTTATCCCTAAACCTTTCTTTGTTTTCAGTGTTTTCAGTTCAGCATCAAGACGTCCAATGTAGTTATTCAATACAGATCTTCGATCATCTATTACTTTCTTCGACATCTGCATAACAGCTTCGTTTATCTTCCCACTCTTGTATTGTTTTGTAACAGTAGCCTTATGACCTGTTAATTTTTGCCTTTCTTTTGCAGCCTTCTTCTTCATATTGTTGAGATAGCTAATATTTTTTTGTCTGTCATCTCAGGTTGAGTCAATCTATAATTAATATCTTCATAATTACTAAGACCCATATTATCCAAAATTTGATTTTCTAAATCATAATCACTAATTGTATAATCAACTTCTTCATCATCATCGTATTCAGGTGGTTGATCCAGTTCGGTTGACTGCTTTGGAAAATATTGGGGATCAACAAATATCTCCTCCTTTCCTTCCAAAAGATCCTCCAACGATTCTTTATATGTTGGTGGTTTTGGTACTATTTGTTTCTCCTGCTGTGGTGGTATAGGTTGTTCATCGAAAAGATCACCCAAATTAATGTCCTCAACTTCATCCTCAATATCAACACCATAATCTGGAACTTCCCCTTTCTTCAGTGGTCTTTTTCTCCTTTGAGGCATCCTTAAATTCAAATTACTGTCAATTACATCATCTAATTTACTTGTCACTGGTTTGAATACCTTTTCGAATGATGATTGGCTTGTCTCCTGACCGATTTTATGTTGTGTGATTAGATCATGGACGTAATTAATTTTATTCCCTAATTTAGTTTTACTTTTTGCAAGTTCTTTCCATTTAAGCAAACTCATTTTTGTTATATTATTACGTTATATAAAAATGATAAATCATATACAAAAAACAACGTTTAATACCGTGTTGAACACTATGTTAAACACCATGTTAAACACCATGTTGAACACCATGTTGAATTAATATACCAATATAATATAATGAGAATACCGAATTATGATGTTGAAGACGATGTGGTCTCAAACTTCAGACAACTATATGATTTCATGCCTCATCAATGTTTTCGGATGCTAATTTGCGGTCCAAGTGGTTCAGGAAAAACAAACACATTAATGCATATGATCTACAATCTGCTTTATTTTGATAAAGTTTATCTGTATGCTAAAAATTTAGAACAGTCCAAGTATCAGAATCTCATGGATGTCTTTCAACCAATAAGCGATGATGTTGGTTATGATGTTATTGAAGCAAGAAATGATGAAATTATTCCAGTTCAAGATCTTGACTCTGACTCACAAAAAATCGTCATTTTTGATGATTATGTATGTGATAAAAACCAAAAACCATTAATCGACTATTTTATACGAGGACGGCATAAAAATTGCAGTGTGATTTATCTGAGTCAAAGTTATTATAAGACGCCAAAAGACATCAGATTGAATTGTTCTCACTTCTCCATTTATGAGTTTCCAAGTGCTAATGAGAAGAGTTTAATTTGTCGTGAAAACAGTATTTTAAAAGAATCATATGAAAAAGCAACCAAGGAACCATATTCCTTTGTTTATATCGATAAGCCACGAAAATTCACCACTAAAAATTTCAATGAAAAAATATAATCTATTAATATAAATGAGTTATTCAAACGGACTTTTACCTTCATCATCATCAGCCATTGGTAAACGTGGACTACCTGGGTTACCTGGTGTTGGATTCAATTTAACAGATGATGGTAATTATGATATTGAAGGGAAGCTATTAACTAATATTGGTGAGTCTACTGACGACAATGATGCAGTTAGTTTAAAAGTGTTGAAAGAACATACTAAAGTCAGTCAAAATAGTTATCATTTACAACCAAGTTTCCGATTTTATAAAGACTTTGGTGACAAGAGTCAATTAACTGTAAAACAACCACCAAATACATCACCAGACCATTTCTTTCAAAATCATAAAGCGCATAATGATGCATATATAATTGAAAAAGAAGGTTATGATACTGGTTTTGGTGGGCAAGCTTGGTCTAGTATAAAAATGAAAGGTAATCAATTAGAGAGTGGTACTTATACCTCTGTTTTTGAAATATTTGT
>JAEMPF020024783.1:0-14132 GCA_022496165.2 Catalaphyllia jardinei
GTGATTTTCTCGAAAACGAATATGGTGACCTATCATTTTTTTCTGTTGTTTTGAATTGAGTAATAAGTTTCTCTACGTAAAATAAATATGGACCAATTCGCAGAGTAGAACAAGAAACAATTGCCAGAAATGTGTATTTACAAGTAATCATGACTATAATCATGGTGTTATTATAAGGATTTATTGGGTATAAACAACATTCTGTTGCTTCTAAATGAACATGGGGACCCTTCATTTTTATTTCAAAATTTAAGTTCCTATAATACAAACAATCAGTTAGCAAAGTTTGACAAAAATCTCAGTGCAGGTTCTACTTGATCATAGTACAACTTTAATAGCAACAAAGCCTCTTAACAGATGTCAACAAGTACAAGTACCTTACAAACGACTTATGTAATGTTTAAAAAACGAGCAGGAGTGTTTTATTGGGTTTAAAACCATGAGGCGTAGCCGAGTGCTTTTAGACCCGATAAAACATGTGCTGTGCGTTTTTTGAACGGCTTTAAAAACATTCCTGAAAAAGTGGGTGTCTTGGGAGTCCGAACAAAGGTTCAAATTGAGAGGGGAAGATATTAGCATACAAGAAAAACAAGTTATGTCTTATCAGTATTCTTTATATAAATACTAACGAGTGTTTTATCGGATATAAGGTTCATGCATGTGATGCTTTCTCAGTGTTTTGATTGGCTGTTAGGCTCATGAATTATTATTGAGTTTTTGAATCAAACCTTGATAAAAGTGGGCTTGATATCACATTTTCTAATTCCGAAATTAACTCTTGACTAGCTCTTAGGGTCACGCTTGCACACTAACCCACTAAGTTAAAAACAAAATTTGAATTCTGGTGTCCCCATGTTAATTCCCCTTATGGGTAAAGGTCGGCACACAAGATGGGACTGGTACCCACAACTAGTCCCCTGAAGAGTCTACACAAAGGAACTGGTCACAGGAACTTGTTCCATGAACAGTTCACATGAAGCTTTTTGAGGAAAAAGTCACAGGGACACACATCAAAAATTCAAACTTTGAATTTGTTGGACTAGTCACAAGGACCAAAGTTGGTATCTGCAACTAGGTTTTGAAGCAAAAATGGATACTCGTCCCCCAGACTTGTTGCATGAACTAGTAGCAGGGATCAGTCCCCTTGTGTGCCGACCGTAAAAGTAACTTGAACAATGATTACTCATATGAACCCATTGTCGACCCCTCTTTTCACTCCATCTTTCCAATATGAATTGGAAGAAAGATTAGTTTATGCAATTCTAGCAATCACAAAATATCAAACAGAAACTGAAGAGTACCACTTTTATTTATTTTCTATTTTTATTGACCTTTCAGCTGTAACATTTTATAAGTTTTTGAACAAAGAATCTCAGGTATATTATTGGTCATGTAAAACCATGGTTAGCAACTGTCTGGATTAGCAAAGAATTCAAATTATTTTCTGATTATTATAAATTATTAATTTTCTGCAACAGTCTGCTTGTCAAAATCACTCAAGCACAATTATTAAACATCATCTTGATAGGGAAAACTGCATTCAAATCTTATTTCAACACACAGCAACTCTAATATATACAACCACGAAACTAGTTTTGTTTACGACCTCTTAATATAGTCCCCATGGCAGATTTAAATCCAAGAAGACCTCATGTAACCAGGCTTGAAATATATACCTTGATACCACATGCTACAAACTATTAATTTTTATTTTTATCTGTACTTATTTATTCGTTTACTTGTTTATTTCTATGTTAATATATTTCTATCTCGTTATTATTGTCAGTTGTTGTTATCCTGTATCAAGGTATATATTTTGTGCATGGTTACATGAGGTCATCCCAAATTCCAATCTTTTCTGGCGACCAACTGAAGAGGTCACACACAAAGCAAGTCTTGAAGTTGCACAAACTGTGCAGCTATGTATCAAAGCAAAATTCACATGAAGCTCTTCCCAAATCAAGATGCCATTCAGTAATCACACTTTCTTGCTTTAACAAGTAAATGTGTGTGAAGGAGGCTATTGTGTGTTGTTCGTATGCTCCCACAACAATACAATGTGGCTAAAGCTTCTATAGAGGGGTGAAGCCATATTTTTCTATGTTTTCTTCCTTAATGACTAGAGTCCTGGGCTTACAAAAAGTTCTGTCCAGTTGTCCAGGAAAATTAGATTCATTCCCACTGGCCCAATGGGCAAGGGCCCAAGGAAGTCGTCCTCCAACTAATTAGGAATTCAAAATAAGTAAACCAAGACTTGCCCAGGGAAAGTAAAATTTGAGAGCTCATTGTCAGCGAGGCAAGCTTGAATTTAAGTTTTTTCTAGCCTTGTAAATGAGTATATATACTTGAACAGACTTCATATCTTCACCATTTTCAGTTCTCCTTCACTGTCCTTCGTTTCTCTTCACATCAGAGTTCTGAGGATTTCTTGGTATATCAGGACAATATCTTCCATTTGATTATTGTTGTAATTCTCATCCTGACTGGTTTGATTTATAAAAGACAGGTACTGTAAGGAGAATCCAGTGGTTGATCACTTGGCCATCTCAGTCACACTTGTCCAGCTGTATAAATGCCACATGCTCAGCAACAATTATTTTGAAAAAAAGTTCTTGTTCTTTCCATCACTGATCTCCATTGCTTTCCATTTGTACCAGTTTGGAAGTGATCATTGTCACTGCATTCATAGTTGGTGGGTCAGGAAACAAGTCAATAAAGGCTTGGCTGTCTTCTAAGGATTGCATTAGATTGGGTTCCAGTGGAATAGAACCTACATTTATTTACAAAAAAGGAAAAAAATTATTCTTTCAAGACCTGAAAGAAAGATATCGCTAGAAGACTCTGTAGAAACTGACTGATTTCAATGTCATATTAAACACATCAAATCAGTGAGAATTTTCTGCAATTTGCTATAATAATGTAGATTGACAAACAATCTTTTCTGCTGCTATGCAATAAGCTTGCCACGACAAGAATCTGGTTGATATTCCTTAGGCTTCCAGCAAATGACACCTTTGCATTTCCATACAAATTATATACTTCACTGCTTATTTTTCATTTTCAATTGTAATATAATTATGTCTTGTATAAGGACAAGACAACAGTGCAATAAATATTGAAAAATTAAGACCATTTTCCATGAAACATTAACCATTTGCCTCTAACTACCAACATAGTCACAGATGTTTAATATTAAGTACCGGTATTTTTACCTAAAAATGGAACATCACAGCTCCTTGCCGAGGCATCACCTCCTCCTTTTGCAAAAAACGCATTTTGTGGATCCAATCCTACAAAAAGAAAAGTGGAATATTGTTTATTACGTACTGGTACTTTGAAGATGAAGGTACACTTTAACAGTCAAAAACATAACAAGTCCTTACTAGGCGTATTAAATACATTTTTTAAAATATTATATTACATGTATATAAAGGAATAGCCTCCTCCACACATGCATTTTGCATGGACTTGTCAGGCAATATTTCCTCCCAGATACTGTAGGTGTACAGCAAAAGGTCTGAAACCCCTGATCCTATTTAAGAATGAAGTAAAAGAAATGGATACACTATTTGAGGCCCAACTGAAAAAATGATATCCAATTCAAGGGGAAAAACAAAAACTATCAATGGCAAGAATGGATCAACAGTATTATTTTCACTACGAGTTTTTAAAAAAGCACCAATTGGCATCAAAGTCAACTTAATTTCCATTTAGCTTGGTATTTACACACTACAATGCTAGCCGACACAAGTTAGGCAGGTACACTGTGTGAGGATCACACTGTAAATACATTACATGTATATGTAACGTCAACAGGGGAAAACTGATACCCTACCTCAAAACCATGCCCTTTCTCACAACACAAACATTATATATCCTATGTATGGGAGTGCCCCCTCCCCCCTTGTGTGTCTCCTCCAAAGAACATAGATCTGTTTAGGAGGGTGACTCTTACACTTCAATGATGACAGACAAACTTCTCTAGTGTTCTCCAACACTCAAAGGATTGGGATTTTAAGTTTCTTCCAGAACATGAATTCTCTTCTGACGTCAGACACTGCCACACCCTGAGGAAAAACAGAAAGGTTATTCAGATCCATCAAAATGTTAAATATTACATACCTCATTCTGGTTAATTTCTTGCAAAACTGTTTCAATCTGTTATTAAGCATTGAAGATGGAGGATAATCCCATGCCCAGGAACAACTGCTTTTATTTTTATTTACATGTAAGGAAAAAGGGGAAAAAATGAGCGTTAAAATTTCAAAACTGGAGACATATTTGCTAATGAACTGATACTAATTAAAACTAATCGCAAGTTTTGGTCAAACACCTGAATTGATTGACTAATAGCCAGGCTAAATGTCTTAGTAAAAGGTTGACTTTTCTTCAATGCAGACAGGGCTAAATCAACAATATATCAGCTAGAATGCACGAAGTAAGCGTACATAAACTTTCCGAAATCCAAATAAGGTTTATTAATAATTGACAGCAATTATAGAATATTTATTATAAATACTTTATACATACCTATGGAGTAGTTACAAAAATAGCTCAATCTGGATTGTTACATGTACGTCGCAGATTTTCTGCTGCTGTAATTTGGTCATCAGATGTCCCTGAATTGCTCAAAACCAATCTTAGAACAGAACAAAAATGATAGGATCATACTGTATACTACAAAATGAATGTACACTGTTATTGTACATACATGTAGTATCAGCAACGTTTACAAATTATAAATAATATACCTTCTCCAATCAAGAGAGGTCAAATCCTGTCTTCTAGTATCAAGTACATGTATTGTTACCTCACCCTTAATCTCCTTAAATGGGGAGCTACAGCTGTAACCTGTTGCTGGATACCCCTTAGTATCCTGTATTTTTGCAGTTCAGGTTGCCCTACAAACTGTTGATACTCATTTCTCCTCCTACGTGATGAGAGGCATTCTAAATCAAGTCCCTCACCTAAGAAGACACATTCTTACACAAAGACTTGTAAACTGGCCTTGAATACAGGCCTTTTGGGCCACTGTACATGTACCGCACAAATCAGTAAATCACGAGCCTCTGAAAATAACATCTCATATTGTCATCATACCTGGAAGTGTATCAATAATCTGGTCATCTAGGTCACCACAAGACTCATCCAATAGAAACTGCTTGATGGCTGTTAAAAAAAAACACATAAGAAATCAAGGAAGTCTACAGGAACTTCACAATGTTTGTAGCTTCTAAAGAATCTGCTCCATTTCAAAAATCCTATAAAAGTACATTGCAGACAGTGTGGTGCACTGGACTGGCAAACAAAGTTGTTTTTTTAATTAATTTACTATTGTTTAAAAAAACAATAGTAAATTAAAACATTTTGCTGATTTCAAACATTTTTCTTCTCATTCAAAATTAAAACTTGGAAAAAGCCACGACTGTGTTCTCAAATATTTTTTTCTAACTTTTGTACAAATGTTACACTGTAGATGCAGTGGTAACTAACGAGCTGTGGTGTCGCATAAAAAAATTTGTATACTGTATGTCTTGACTAGACATATACTGCCCTCGAAAAAGAAAATTAAGTATTGCTTGCTCACTACAGGTATTATTTAATCCTAATTACAGATACAAATGCCAAATAGTTAGAAAACATTTTTTAAGGTTTCCTATATTTTTAACTATAAAAAAACTTAAGATGTTTTTTTGTGTTACAAAAAAGTGACTCAATATGTGGTGATTTCAGTATAATTCATATCACTAATGATGACCCATATAAAACAGGTAGATCTAAATTTATCTGTAATAGGTCTAGGAAGTCTTCTAGACATTTTCTAGACCTTTCCAAGAACACTGATTGAAATGTCTTGAGAATCTAGCAAATGTCTTCTATGAAAAGTCCTAAAGTTTCATCTAGACTAGATCTTGACAAGATCTAAGGTAGTTCTTCTGGTCGGTAATGAAAACAAGGCTGCATGCTCTGAGGTATTGAGTTGCTGTTTAATTACCATACCTGAAAATTGTCTTGAAGGTTGATCTACGTAGTCGAGACATACGATAGACATTTTCGTGAATTTTGGTGTTAGAACCCGAGAAATAAACAGGAAAGAAACAGTATTGTTACCAAATCAATGAAATTGACACAAAGCAATGCTACTTTTTTGGTGACAACAGAGCACAAGGATTTTGTCTGCCAAGTAATGACATGACAAGACATTTGTCTGGCCTGTTTATTATTTGGATAATACGGCTTAAACTAGTGCAATAGAGTACAAACAAAAATTATTTTGCTTACGGTGTAGTACTGAGATGTTTGTCAGGCTATTTTATTGTTGTAAACCTGGCTAAATTCGTTTTACAAGCATGGAAAATTCCAACGTGACACTGGCCTAATGTTTTTGGCCATGCATAATCTTGCTGTGCATCATGACACCTACCATAAATGTATGCTGTATACAAAAGCTACAAATAATATAACAGGGTCCTTCTTTGTTCAGTTTTCGCCCTTCACTAGAGGCCCAGGCCTCGCAATGTTTACATTTCAATGTGACAAGAAAACTGCAAGATTAAAGATATGCCATGCCATGCCGAGTCTACATCTGCTCCTATGTACCATACAATGTGCTTCAAATGTCCTGCAATGCATGTGCCCCAGAGAATTTATTCCTTAGCACAGCTTCCATTTAGCAAGTTTCCACTCCAAAAGTACCAGTAAATTGTTTTGGTTGTTGATACTAGTGAACCAGTGAATGGTAAAACACTTTCATTGACCATTTCATGACAACTTAATTCTAAATCTTAGACATTATTTTAGGAAACTTTCATACAGAGGAAACTGCTCTTGATATAAAGTCTTCAGAATATCTAATTTAAATCTAAGAATGTCCAGCTGTCAAATGGTCTAGAAAAGGCTTTCATTTTAGCTCAAATTATTGACTTTTCCAAGACTTTCCTTTGAAAAATGCCGCCAGACATAAAATAGACTTATTCAAAACTATTTTCAAGATCTATGTATTTGGTGTGGGGAGATACTGCTCAGATCTACATGCAGCTTTGATGAACAAGTTTGAACAGGTCAGGGTAAGTCAAAACATATGTGAGTAAAGAATATAAAGGATCAAAATACCATTTTTCTTAGGTCCTCTCCACACAAAAGCATCTTTGTTCTTTAAACTAGCTGACATTACAGCCAGTTGTTGGTCCTTGTCTGTGTAAACTGGAACCCATCTAAAAATAAGGGTTCAGGTGATCTTTAGAAAATACTAACAACACAATAACAAATGGCTAAAAAAGATACCCTATTTAAAGACTGAGAACCTCAAAACCTTTACCCTATTCCTCGGCACGTATATATATAGCCCATATAGGGGTTTACCCTCCCCCCCCCCCCCCCCAGGAGTTCACCCATCCTGTGGCTATCAGCTTTCCTTCTTTCCTTTCTCCTAAAGAGTCCTTGCTATCGATCTCTGACTGACCTGAAATTTACAAACAAAAACCACATTGCAATTACAGTCAGCGCCTTTTCTGTACTTGCCTACTCGGACTCCGAACAAGTACTGTGACTAAAAACATTTTCCCGCAGCCCTTGCTGCAATTATATTCATAAAAGGACTTATACTCGCCTAGTTTTACTTAAAAGAAAAATAAATACACCTTTTGTGCAAGCAGCAGTTTTTATCAAATTCGTTGCATAACAGGCCCAAACTGGAACTCGACAGTACTCACCATCCACCATCTTGAATTTTAGAAGGAAACTGCTGGTCATCTTCTCATACAGTCGGCTCAATGGGCTTTTGCCACTGCTCGTTGCCTGGAACCTGTAGCTGAAAGCTCCTTGGAGACCAAGAGGTAGGTTGGCCCGATATTTTCGAGAGAAAGTTTACATCCCGAAAATATTGCGTTCTCCCGACTAACTGCCCCTGTGCCTCCGAGAAAGCAAAAAGTTTGGCCTGAAATGTTAATCATCTTTCGCCTTCAGCCTAATCGCCCGGGGATAAAGCTGAGGGTGTGAGATGACTGGCATTTCAGGCTACATAAGCAATAGCCTCCATTTGGCGCGAAAATATGCTAGGATATTTGTTCGTGGACATTATCTGTCCCGAGAAACGAACAGTTTTCCGAGAGCGTAGCTCGCGAAACACTGAGCTTCGAGGAACAGATGATATATTGTCCAAGCTAGGACAAATATCCCAGCATATTTTCGTCCCAAATGGAGGCGATTGTCTTAATTATCCTTACAATCTTTTTCACAGCACGCGTTTTGAAAATTAGACAATGTTCTCGGATCTTCTCCAGGTTTAGCCATTTGGTCACGTGATGTATTTAGGCCAATCCTGTACAAACGAAAATAATTGCAAAGGTAATCATACGGTTTCGAGTTCAATTTGGAATTAATTTGCACGAGTGAGTTTTTCAAAAATCTGAAATTACACGAGCCGCTTCTGCGAGTGCAATTTCACCATTTTGAAAAACTCACAAGTGCAAATTAATATCAAACCGAACGGGGAAAACAGTATGATTACTTAATAATAATACAAACATGAGAAAATTTGCGCGGAACTGTCGGAAAATTGCCGGAAGCAGTTTCTTAAAGCCATTTTTTTTCGCATTTGAGAAAACGTTTTTCAAAACTTCCGTACAAATTTTTTGTCATTGCTTTCCATGATATCATTGGCGTACAAAATTTCTCATTTTCTTTTTGCCAATCATAATCCAGAATTACGATGTGTAATTTACACTGGTGTTGCACTTTTTGCCCCCGTGTTACACTTTTTGCACTGGTGTTACACTTGAACTGCACTGCTCTCAGCCAATCAGAATCGAGTAATTTTGTCGTGTATTATTAGATGGATTATAATGAAAAATATGTACAAAACCACAGAGTGGGAGTAAGGGCTATAGCCCAACCACTGGAGCTCCAGATGACGTGGATAATAAACGAATTTTGCTACTGGAAAGTAACAGAATGGCGGAGCAGTGACCCCTTATGGAATAATTATATCCCACGAGACATTTGAATTTTTTCGGTATAAACACAAGCGTCAAAGGCTCGTGTGTATAGTAAGAAAATACAAATGTCTAGTGGGATATTCCATGGTATACCACACGAAAGCGACAAACGGTGCTCGACTTGCCGAAATGGTCAGATTGCTGAAGATGTTCGAAAAATTAGGTTCAATTTTCTTAGAGGTTACAAGACGTTTTTTCGCCGAATTGGTTGGATTTCCGAAGATATTCGGTTCAAGCATAGAGCACTTTTTCCGTGTTTACTTAGCCTCGTCTAAATACGAGGGTTGAGAGAATTCTCTCAACTCTCCGAGTGTTAAGATGAGGCTCTGTAAACACGGAAAAAGTGCCCCATTATTACTTTTATAAAATAATTCTTAAAAATACGCTCAAATCTGAAACGTCACAACCGTGTGTACATACTCTCATCTAAACACATTCTCGTTCCCAGAGCCCACGATCCTTCTGGCTTGTGGCAGGGATCGAGAGCTCTGGTTTGGTCCAACACCGGAAGTCCGCGATTCACGGACTTATTGTCAAATCTAGCAAATCCGATTGGTTGAGAATTCGAGACGAATACTCTGCGCATGCTCAGGAAATTGGGTGCGGCCAGAGCTCTCGATCCCTGCCACAGGATCGTGGGCTCTGGGAACGAGAATGATCTAAACATACCTATCGACCAATGTGCGCGTGCGTAGTGGCTCAGTTATTTTATAAACATGCTTCGATCATAGTTAGCTACCGGCTTTGACAGAGCTCGACTTTTCGAAATAGTGGATTTGCGAAGATGTTCGACAGTGTTCAAATTTTCAGAAGTTACCAAAGATGTTTCATTTGCCGAATTAATCGAATTCCCGAGGTTTGTCTTCTTCGGGAGTACTCGATTTTTTCGAATTACTCGGACTTTTGCAGGTCACGAAGATGATTGTTCTATTTGTCGAATTAGTCGAATTCCAAATACTGACTTCTTGAACGATGTTCGATTTGATGTCGCATTTCCGAAGATATTGTGCGCATGCTTTGACAGTGCTCGAGTCGGATTTCCGGAGATCGGGTGTTCAACAATATTCGATTTTCCCTGAGGTTATCACAGATAACTGAAGATGCTATTTTCGTCGAACTGGGCGGATTTCCAAAGATTAACTTCTTCGACACTGCTCAATTTGCTGAATTCGTCGGAGGGCCGAAGATGTTCGACAACGTTCAGCAACGTTCCATTTTTCTCAGAGATTATGTGCAGTTTTCCGAAGGTTTTAAACGGATCGGACGAGTAGATGATTGATACAGTGAGGGAGTTTCTGAGTTCATTTCCAGTTCTACAATGCATTTATGTGTAGTCGGAATCGCAGGATTCAAACACCTATAGACTTCGATTGCGACATTGAGAGGTAGTTACTTTTCAGGCATGCGCAGACTCTACATCACTAAATTGCTTGATATAGCCATACCACGGACAGGCCTATGTAGCTCTACCGAGGGCCCTACATCTTCCTGATCGATAGGAACACAAAGTCCTTAGTAAACTCATATAAACATGTATAATCGTCCAAACTTTTAAGCTTGGTTGTATCCAGAAAGTACATTGTCATTCAAAACCTTTGAATTACTCCTACAGGACCATACATAATTTAATACTCCCATTGTTTTACATAGTACAACGTAGTCCAACAGGAAATAAAGGTTCATCTAATCCAATTCGTGATTGATCACGCAATCGGATATTGTGTCCACACTTCCTCCTCCCTTCATCTAATTGAGAATTAGTACAACTTGCTCTCGAAAAACCCAGATCAAGTGTTTATTCGTTCTTATAGAGTTTTGACTGCAAAAAAAGAAAAGAAACGACAACCTGCAATCCCAGCTTGAATACAGACACAGCCCTCGGGGGATCCATGAGCCAGAAGCGCTGAGGTGAGTTACAGGCCCGATTGGAGATCAACCACCCTGTTCCGACACTCCATCTAGACTCGTGTTTCCCATTGTCGCATGGTACTCATGATACCTGCGTGCTGTGACCAATAGGATAGGTTCCAAATTACACGGCACGGAATCACCTAGTCGACTTCTCGACTGTGACCACCCCTCTGGGCGGGAAAGTAAAACAAGCACTAAGAGGAGCGCGCGAGACTCTCCACCCAGCTTAGGAATGCATAATTGCCGTCTGCGATCATTCCGATTTCAAAATGGACGTTTTATTAGTTCGTTTTAGGACTGATCTCGGGTCTTTCTTAGAAGCAAGTCGACACTATCCGTATCCTAACGTTACCTGAATTGTGCACAGACCAGGAAAGACTTTTCCGCTAGTCATCCCACTTGAAGGTTTTCTCAAATAAATTTCCTGTTTCCTTGAATTCATCTCTTCGAGACATTTCTTTGGCCAGGAATCACTCCAATATGAAAACTTATAAGCAACAATTGAACTAGACTTCTCATCAGTAGACTGTTGCGACACCGATATGCATGTGAGGAAGGTATACTGCACAGTAATCAGCGATTCAAGGACTAATCTAGAGAAAAACAGGCGTTTAGATTAAAAGTTCGAATTCACAAAAGAAAACTAAGCATGTTGTCTTCGGTCTCTTCGAGTCTTATTACAAAGAATTTTTTTTATGAAAAATCAAACTTTCTTTACGAAGAGTGTAAGGGTAATTGTATTAGAGTCATCTCCTGGGATAAAGTAATTGCTTTCCATACACTCGATTTCTAACTCAAGCATTTTAATATAATTTTCAGATCATTGTTCCACGGTACTTGTGTTGAAGTTTCCCTACAAAAATTAACCAAGTTTTTGCTGGTACTGATATTGTTGCTGAGTCCGAAAGTCACCGAGAGTTAACTTTCGTTACAGATTGCGTAGCCTTTTATCATATCATACGACCAGTAAAATGTCTAGAAATATCACTAGAATAACCTGATAACGTTTCGATCTATTTGCTGATTCATGATAGAATGAGAAGCTCTTACTCACCTCTAGGAAGGCTTTTTCCATTGCGCTGCCTCTCTTATCTGTCTCCGCATACTCCAACATGGTGACTGTGTCTAAATGTCCCACTGGAGGAAGGAATTAGGGCGGATTTCATCTTTCAACACCATTTATCCTGTTTGTCGGTTGCGGCAAAAGATTAGCCCAGTACAGTTCTGAAATGTCCTAACTGGTGACAACCACAGAGCCCAGCAATGCTTGAATCAAACCGTTTGAAGGAACATTGCCATCTTGCAAGCAAGATTTCAGTCTCGTGGCTTCAAAAAACTTATTTACGTGAAATGGCGATCTTGCTCAATGTCTAAACAAAACTTGCCGTATCCTTTCAAACCTTCGCTTTCACTGGTAAAAGTGATCAAATCTAACGCGAAGTTGATACAGCTAAAACTGAAGTAAACGTCGGTTGAGAAATTTGAAAATGAAGTTCTGCTGAGGTGCGCATGGACAAAGGAAACTACGTCGTTCATTTACATAACAGGCAAAGACCACTGATTGCCTCTCAATTCCCTTGGCGTTAGTTTTTATTATACTGGTGCAGACGTTTTCATCTCACGTTTGGCTACATCACACTACAGACATTATGTTGATTGTTTCGCGCTTTAAAGCGCGGCAAAAGGGGAGATGGAGCCGTGGCGCTGGCTCAAGTATTAGACTCGCATGGTGTAGCGAACAAAGATACCAGATGTTTACACAACTTGACGTACCTATGCACGATAAAAAATGTATGTGGTATTTTTACGATAGAAAAAAAAAGAGAATGGCTCTGTCCACGAGACTACGTACGGCCTGGGATACCGGTACTCGTTCCACCAATTCTTTACTTCGTTCAAAGGCACAAGGTAAGGTTCCTCGCCTAGAAATTAAAAATCAAATTTATGAAAAATTAAGGAAAAGACAAAAATGTAAAGCCTTTCAGGTGTCAAGGTGTTTGGCTTTTACCACCCCCCCCCCCCCCCCATCCACTTAAAAAAAACGGATGGGATACTAGTCTATTGCAGGGTATCACCAGCATCCCCGGGTAATAAAGTCTTTATCACGACAATGGCCTTTACAACCGGAACTTATTCAGTGGCATGAAGCGACTAGAAGTATGAATGGGATGCTAGCCCACCCACGGGTAACCCCGGCTGTAAAATTAATTGGCGAGTTTCCTTTGATATACCTGGATAGCCAGAGGAATTGCCAGAGTAAAGTTATTGTACCCTGGAACTGACATTACAATCCATAAGTTGGCTCGTCAATGAGGGAATGCTTTGCATTTTGTGGGGATGAAGTGCTTCTCTCGTCACACTTTTACTGCCCCCTCCCCCACCCCTATAGACTCGACATTTTGTTACGCATATACGTTAATGGGAACCCTAGGGGACCCACGATTGGTCACAGCCGACCCAGAGGGGAAGTCCAACTCCAACTTCTTCTATATCAGTCTGTACACGGTTGGTGGAGGCTCAACTACCCTCCAATCGGAGGAAGGCTACACTCCCTCCTCTCTACCCAGGAATGATCATAGTCACCCCCTGGGGGAGTCCCAGCTACCCTCCTCTATACCGGTGTATGTACAACCCTGGTGGTAGGTTTTCTTTAGCTAACAAAGTCCAGGAGTGCATATGTAAACACGGAGTGCTTTATTGCTCAAATAATGCAAAACAACATACACTAATAAAAAGATAGATTTATTGCTCGTGAGTTTATCAACCCCTTGCCTACCAGGGACTTGACACCCAGAAAACCAGCGGCCATCTTGGATTTTTATCAAACCACAACCTGAGGTTCTCCGAGGGGAAAATACATGTTCCCTTTATTTTCCAAAAGGAGACTCTCTTGTTCCCCATTAGTAAATATTCAATTCTACTATTTAACAATTATTCGCCGAAGGCGAAGTGAATATTGGTGAATATTCCCCGAGACGAAGTCCAGGGGAATATTCACCAATATTCACGAGCCTGAGGCGAATAATTGTTTTAGTATAATTACTCAGGTGATTATAGAAACACCTATATAACAATTACCATAATTTGCCATTTTTGATAAGAGTTCATACCACGCTGCTCGCAGTAACGTGTCACGCAATGCCTTTTTGAACTCGCGCTCTGAAGAAAAAGAACATTTTCTTTGACTTTCATACCGGGTAAAAACAAATCAAAATGTGGTTTATC
>JAEMPF020024785.1:9781-17288 GCA_022496165.2 Catalaphyllia jardinei
CTGCTAATTCCCCTGGTAAAGGAACAAGGTCAATACTTCCAAAAACAGCTACTAGAAATACAGACCAAGCAACAAATAATCTAGACTGGGTAGAAACACTTGTATTTGTCATCCAGCCGATTACACCAAGATGAACTGCGTGGCGCAGAATTGTCAAGAACACATAAGTTCAGTTCTCTTGTCCATCTTTCTACACTTACTCCTTCCAGACGATTTGCAATCTGGATAGATCATTGCACTGAGGAATGGTTCCAAGCACTCAAACAAACAATCAAATTCACTTTCAGTGAGGCCAGCCATATAGAAGCATTGTCCTCTCTTGATCACATGCTCATATGTAAACCTTTCATACTTCCCTTGAAACAACTGCAGTTGTCTTTGATACTCGGTTTGTACACTTTTCAGAGTGGCAACTTCTTCGGTTAGCCTAGATAATTCTTTCTCCTTCTCTTGTAGCTTTGTCTGTACTTCTAACAACTGAGCTTTCAGCGTTGAATTCTCATTGGAAATTGACTTAATAATTTCATCCTTTGGATCACTATATACTGACCTTTTGAGCTCCCTTCTTGGCACTTTACAATCTCCTGAGTCTCCTTCATATCTGAGGCAACGTTTAGCCGATTCGATTTTTCGAGGGGGTGTTATAAAAGAAGTGTTCTTTTGAATGTAAGAGCTTGAGGTAGATCTGTCAGGTATATCTTGAATCGAAAGTCGTTTTCCTTTAGACCAGTGCTCTGAGCAAATAACACTTCTCTTCCAGTTCACGTTTTTGTTTTTAAGAACCTTTTCATACGCGCACTTTAGCTCTTTATCCCTTGCAATTTCACAGAGTGTATAATAATGAATTCCGGGTGTACGCCATGAATTCGTACACAGTGCTGCACCACAATTCCAATGCCAGCTGGTAGGCAGTGTGTCATCCTTCAAAGTGTGCTTTACATCAGGAAGATCATCAAGTGACAGACGCCGGCCACTGCTCCAGTGAGCACAGCAGATCACTTCTCTCTTCCATTTGACCTTCGACTTCCCAATAACATCCAGATATGCGTCCCTAACATTCTTTGGTGCCTTTTCGATCCAGGTAAGGGTGTAATAGGTAATTCCCTCCGACCTCCAGGAATTTTTACAAAAACGAGAGCTGTAATTCCAGTGCCAAGTTTTCTTCTTTACAGAATCGATGGTTACTGTGGTCAGCACGGCCGCCATGTTGTTTACATGTTGTCCGCAGATGTCCGGATTCACCCCAGTCCCTCACGATATGAAATTGAGCAATCAGGTACAACAGGCGGCATATTTATATCTGTTTACAAAGCATTTTGAATGTCCGTGTCATGGAGGTGCGTGACACAAGGCTACGATCGAATTTGTTGAAAAATATATACTTAACTCATGATTTTGAGCCCTTTTAGAAGTTAGAGCATTAGGAAAAGTGCTTATGTAAATACATGTTTTATTAGTACTGATAATCAGTCGCCTAAAAAGCCAAAGTAAGTTCCAGATGTTTACATTATTTTCCGACCGCCATATTGGTGTACAACAGAGGTACACCAATATGGCCTTTTTTATACTGGGCTCTGTAAATTTATGCGAAACATTTTGACGAATATCTGAAATTTGGGGAAACGCGCAGGCCTAAAACTTGGAAAAATGTCTTTTTTTATCCTCTATAACATCACAGTTTCTTAGTTTTTTCCACTGGATAGTTTTCGATTTTGTTTTTTTATTAATTGTGTTGTCGTCAATCGGCCGGAAAAAACAAATCACACACGTTCGATGCGACAGATGATTTAATCATTGGTTTGAGATCAGTAGGAGATCAGCTTGGTTAATCACGCTAAAAGCAATAAAAAATACATCATAACTAGGGGGACAGTTACGGGATAAGTATGTTAAGTTAGAAAAGCGGAAAATCTCAACAACCACAAGATCACACTCACCAAGCTGCTCCACTCAGACGAAAACGCACATGGTCTGAGTGGAGGCCTGGCGCGCAATGTCACGTAACGGACAAAATGTTCAGTTTGGCGGGAACAAATTGCGTGACAGTGGTTTGGCGCGGCGGGATGCGGTGATATTCGGGATTTGAGTTGAAAACAGGGGCGGGAAGCGAGAATTACAATTACGAGCGGGAGCAGGATTTGTTTTTGTGGGGCTGGGTTGCGGGATTTTCAAGGGGAATAGAGCACGGTTTGTGTGTATAGCTGTGTCTAACAAGGCCGAAACAGCTGTCCATGGCTGCCACTGCCCGGGTGATATGGCTGTGTGCATGCGACAGGGCAATCTCATGGGAATGAAAAATCTTTTTCTTAATTCACTGATACGTGAGCAAAAAAGAAGTAACGCCATTTGTGCTACTTCTGTAACATTAACCCATTGAATCCTTTTGAGACTTTTTTATGCGATATCCATGTTTAAAAAGTTTATCTGTTAATTATTAACTTAATAATTCAACAAATTAATAATTAACTCAAAAATGTTTTAGAAAAGTAGGCGGGATTGGGATTTCCTGGAAAAATAGGGCGGGATGGCGGGATTAACTGGAAAAAAATGGGCGGAAAAGCAGGATCTGAGTACCCTGTTGTGGACCCTCAGTTAACTCAAGACGAAGTCAATTTACTCTCTAGCA
Organism: Catalaphyllia jardinei; assembly: GCA_022496165.2. Taxonomy (NCBI): domain Eukaryota; kingdom Metazoa; phylum Cnidaria; class Anthozoa; order Scleractinia; family Caryophylliidae; genus Catalaphyllia; species Catalaphyllia jardinei. The sequence goes on from JAEMPF020024785.1 coordinate 12,408, forward strand.
ACCCAAAAATCTAGCCCTACACCAACCCATATCGACTGGCCTGAAATAAAGAGCAATTTTTGTTTAAAATAATTTAGTCCTTTATTCCGTTTCATTTCATTTTGGTCATATCTGCCGTTGGGATCAGTGTGCCGTCTATATTCTGAATTCAATTTTCGATTTTCTTTCTCAATTTCTCTCGTCACGGACCTTATAACCTTTTATTATAAATATGGTACTTTTTCACTTTAAATATTCGTAATAAATCTTAAGCCGTCCACACACCACCTGCCTCGATTAGCCTTGCTATTTGCAGGTGGTGTGATATTTGTATATTTAAATGTAAGAAACAAAGATGTTGTTGTTGTTGTTCAAAGCAGACATCTCTTATTTTTATAAGAAGACTTCGACTGCATGAATATTGTCACAACAACGATAATAAATTCCTCTTATGATAACCCCAACCCCTTCCATGTTAAATCAACATGGACACTCCAGCCAGGGCGAGAGGCTTCTTCAGACGCTTTCTGCAACACCATAGAACAGCTCCTCAAAACAAAGCCAACTAAAGTAGGTGACAACTTGACCAAATGAGAAAGAAGAGCTCTGAAAAGTCTTGTCCATGACAACTGTACCCGAGCCTTTGTCTGCCGGCTTACTGATGATGTCTTGTCGTCGGAGATGGACTGGTACGAACATGAATGCTTCCGACAACTTAATGACAGACAGTTCTACGAAACAATGGAGAAGGACATTTCTTCACTTACTAACGAATGTACCAAAAAATACATCTCCCGTTTACAATTCGACCAAATGATTGATGACAAATCAGCAGTGTCTCAAAGAAAACTCTCCTGAGCTAGAGCGCTTTTAGACCATTTCAAAAATACACAAACAAGACCATCCTGGTCGTTCTATATTCTCTAGCCATCCCGCGCAACGCATCCCAGTTCGTTGATCATCATCTTCAACCACTGGTCACCAAACTTCCCTCTTACATGAAAAACGTCAGTAGCTTCCTCAACAAACTCAACAACATCGGCCAACTTTCCAATGGAGTTGCAAGGATGGCGCAGTGGTGGGAGCGCTCGCCTCCTACCGCTGTGGCCTGGGTTTGATTCCCGGACTCGGCGTCACTTGTGGGTTGCGTTTGTAGTTGGTTTTCGTCCCTGCTCCGAGGGTTTTCTCCAGGTTCTCCGGTTTTCCTCCCTCCACAAAAATCAACACTCCAAACTCCAATTCGATCCGGAAATGAGGGCCTCAGGTTTGTCAGCTTTGCTGTTAAGTGTCACCCTCACTAAGTAAGGTTGATTATTATTATTATTATTATTATTATTATTTTTTTTTATTATTACTACTACTACTATTATTATTATTATTATTAATATTATTATTGCTATTACTTGTAACCCTTCATCATGTAACATCACTTTAAGCGAACATCCATCGAGCTAGAGAATAGAGAACAATGAAGTTACACCCACTGGCATTAAGATATGTCGCAAAACGCAAAGATAACAGACAACATAGAAATGTGACACCGTGGAAAGCACCCATGAAGTCATCCTTGTCTCAGGGTGTTAACAGAGGGAAAGTACTGCTTCTTAAAACTGAGTATCCGTTCACCAAAGCTGAACCATGTCGGACAACTGTAGTAATAATGCCCCTGCATTGTCTCCTCTTGTGACATCCATTGCCAGTAAGGTGAGTAAGTGCGGTTTCATTTCTCCCTCTTCTCGTTAACAGATTTGGTCCTATCATTTCGACATGTTCACATTTAATCTATAGCACCGTAATTCATGGAAGGCGAGGTGGCCTCATGGTTATTGCACACGTCTCCGAATCGAGCATTTCTGGTTCGAGAACTGGCCCGGGGAAGGTTGGGTTGTTCCTGGGCAAGACACTTTACTCTCACAGTGCTTCTCTCCACCCAGGCGTATAAATGGGTACCGGCGAACGTAATGCAGGGGGGGTAACCCTGCGATGCACTAGCATTCCATTCAGGAGGGAGTAGAAATACGGAAACTGGGATAAGCTCTGGCCGTTGATAGGCCACTTGGCCCGGCCGTAGGCAGACTTGGAATATTTTCATTGGCTTCAGGCTGAGTGAGGGTGCATTCTACTTGTCTATTGGACCGATTGGTACGATTGGTACCAATGGAATAACATATATTCCGTTGGTATTCCATAGGTGAAATGCATCTCATACATTGTGTTAAACGCTTTTTGGGCTCGCAATCTTAAGAATGAAGAATATTCATTGTATTTAGGTTGGGCTCGAATGCTTTAAGAACGAGGAATATACATTGTATTTAGTCTTTAATTGGGCCCGCAAGCTTTAAGAACGAAGACTATGTATTTTATTTAGGGTGTGTTTGGGCCTGCACGCTTTAACGACGAAGATTATATATTTTATTTAGCGTTTGTTTGGGTCGCACGCTTTAAAAACGAAAAAATGTACATTGTATTTAGAGTTTGCTTTTGGCTCGCACGTTTTAAGAGCGAAGAAAATACATTGTATTTAGCCTTTGTTCGGGCTTGCACGATTAAGAACGAAAAATATACATTGTATTTAGCGTTTGTTTGGGCTCGCACGCTTCAAGAACGAAGATTATAAATTGTATTTAGCGTTTGTTTGAGCCCGCAGACGCTGCAAGAACGAAGAATATACATTGTATTTAGCGTGTGCTTGGGCACGCACGCTTCAAGAACGAAGATTATACATTGTATTTAGCGTTTGTTTTGGCTCGCAATGAATATAGCGTTTGTTTGGGCTCGCACGCTTTACGAACGAAGAATATACATTGTACTTAGCGTGTGTTTGAACTCGCAGTTGCTTCAAGAACGAAGAATATACATTTTAGTTAGCGTGTGTTTGGGCTTGCACTCTTCAAGAACGAAGAATATACATTGCATTTAGCGTGTGCTTGGGCTCGCACTCTTTAAGAACGAAGAATGTACATTACATTTTGCGCTTTTGGGCACGCACACTTAAAGCAGTTTACAAATAGCATACCGATCAACTGTCTACTTTTCCATATGCAGTCTATAAAGGGAGCACCGATCGGCTGCCTCCTTTTCCATTGGTACCATTGGTACCAATCGTACTAATCGAGAAATAGTTTACGCGCTACCCTCAGGTGTTAACTTTAATATATGCAGTTTACAAATGGAGCACTGATCGGCTGCCTCATTTTCCATTGGTACCAATGGTGCCAATGGTACCAATCGACAAATAGTTTACGCGCTGCCCTCAGGTGTTAATATATGCAGTTTACAAATTAAGCACCGATCGGGCTGCCTCCTTTTCCATTGGTGTCATTGGCACCAATGGTTCCATTGGCGAGGGTTTCTAGACGATTGGTATCGATCTGTTTGTGTATATTGGACAAGTGTGGCAAAAAGAGGGGAATGTCAGAGTATGTCTAGCGTGACAGACCATATATGGCCATGCGCGCCCTTTTGTATTCTTGTTGTTATTCGCTCGGGTAGCAGCACTGAATGCAATTAAGAGAAGTTAGTCAAAGGAATAAGTGCTTCTAGACATTATTCTTTGACACGTACAAAAGCTCATTTAGATCAAAATTTACTTCCTACTTACATGTCTTCACTAGATGTCGCCCTGCCATAAGTTTTCTATATTCTCTGTGTCTACAGATTTGCTGGTATACTCCAAATGTCAATTTAAATGAAATTCTGGTCAATTCTGGACCTCAGTTGAAAGAAAGCGGAACATATACGACCTATTCCAGGCGTGACAAAAAAAGAATCCAGAAACCTTTTGCCAGATCTCACCAAACAGTGACAAGTAGTGCTTTTAATAATAATCTTACCTTTGACATTTGATATTTCTGTATTAATTTTTTTGGTAATTCTACACTATAAATTTGACAATTTGTTGTCCCCACGGGTAGGAATTTGACTTATAATGGTGATCCAAGAATGGGGAAATTGACAATTGAAAACCTGAAAATGTCAAATTTCCCCTGGGTTGCCCGACCCTCCCATCATGGGGCAAACCATTGATAGGTGCAACTGCGGATCAGACAATTAAACGGGGAGAAATTTTCAATCCCAAAACGTCAATAAATTTTTCAGATGTCCATTTGCCTTCTGTCACTTGAAATACAGGAAAAGTCGCCACGATTATTTGTTCTGAATCACGCATAAGCCGGAATCCCCTGCGTGGACATTGTTTTGCCTTCCCAACGCGCAACGAGGAGGAATGATTGCGTGACTTGTCAGTATCGATCCTGTCAGCATTTGGAAGGAACGTGCACCAAATTAGTATAATTCTCAGCAGTCAATCAGTGTACCGTGAATTTGTTTATCATCCAATCCACACGCACTTTCTTTCAACTTAATTTACAGTTAAATGGCTGGGACAGATGAAACGAATCCTGCCGCTGTGAATGGCTACCCGAGCAGGCAAGGTGGAGCTATTGACCAAGCGGGTTCGGTCAACATGGCCGCATTGGCCTCGTTCTGTTTCATGCGTGCTTATCTGGACCTCGATTTTCAGCCATCTCACGCTTGGTCAGTCGCCCATATTAAACATCACTAGTATTTGAAGTAATAATAATTTAATATTGATACATCACCAAACTGTGACTCGAGCGCATAACCATTTATTGCGGGCGAGTAAAAGCGAGCCCGCAGACTAATCTTGACGTTGGTAGTCAGCGGAAAGTTTTTAAAGGGTACAGCGCTAGAGCCGACTTGAAGCAAAATTTGGGCACATTCTTAGCATTCCTTTGTTCTTCCAACAGGAATGAATGGTATGTGAGGAAACGACGGAGCAAAGGCCCTGGTTTTGAGTTCAAGGTCCGTGGCATGGGTCGTGTGAATTTTCACGTGTTTTCCGAAGCACATGTCACGTCCAGCTGGTGTGCGGCCCGCTTC
>JAEMPF020024786.1:0-5000 GCA_022496165.2 Catalaphyllia jardinei
TTACAGCACAGGCGGCCCAAGCGCGAGATGAGAGGACATAATTTATGGAACTAAAACGTACGCGAACGTGACTCTTGCCTTCGAGCGGTGTTGTGTTACAAAGATGCGATTTACAGTTTGTATGGGAACTTTACGGGTTTGCTTTAAATGCCTAAAATCTAACGTTCTGTAAATAAAACTAACTTACCTTACCTTCCTGTCGTATTCTTTGTTGTTTCACGGTATTTGAGGCTATTTTGAAGCGTTTCCAGTGAGTTGGCGCTGGAGGTGGTGTCCCACTAGAAAAAAAACACAAGGCTGGCTGGCTCAAAATCGAACCGTCGTACTGCGAAGGCCAAAATATTCCCAAGAAATGGATGTAACCGCCTCAAATCACGATCATCCGAAGCGTGAATAACTCGCTTCCCAGTTCGTCGGTCGCTGGTTCACAAATCTCATTGCAACGGCCTGAAAATCGCTCGTTTACCAGCTCAAATCTGCCTCTCCCGCTGCTGCATCATGCGTATAGCCAACGGTTAGGATACCAGATTTCATAATCGAAGCTTAGCGACCGCGTCCGTTCGACAAAAACCACACTCGGCAGGGGTGCCTATTTTATTTACTGGACGTCCGACGGACGTCCAGTAAATAAAATAGGCAGGCCAAACACGACTCCTACGTTTCGAGCCATTTGCCGTTTATTTTTCGGTCTTTCGACCTTTTTTGTCGCTTCACTCTTGCTTATGAAGGGCATTTCGAATTTTGTTACAAGGAGAAAACTGGAGCCGTTAGATCGTGCTAAGGCAAATTTTATAGTTTTTTCCCTCCCACCCCTGCCTTAGTTATCATTGAAATGTTTTTCCAGGTGAAAGTACAATACTTTTTACAGCTGTGGCTTAATTTAACACCAATGATGTGGGGTAAGTTTCAGTATGTTCCAAAACTAAAAGTTTGTATGGGTATAAGAGGGCTGCTGCAAGCACTGTCTGACAACATGGCAGATGTAAATTTTGGTTTCTTCTTCTTCCTCTACTTGGAAAGGAAAAACTGAGTTGTGACAGTGACAGAAAAGCTGCTGAAATATAACTCGTGAAAGCGAAAAACTTCTCCTTAAATCACACACACACACACACACACACACACACACACACAAAAGAAACTAGTAGATGTAAAATCAATTTTTTCAAGTGATAAGCTAAATTTGATGAATGCCCAGCCTACCATTAGTAGTCTTGCCATGTAGGCTTCTACTTCACAAACAAAAATACAAAATAGTAGAAGTAAATTAAATCAATTTTTTTAAGTGATATGCCAAATTTAATGAATACACAACCTAACATTAGTGGTCTTAAACGCATTCCAAACTAATTTCAGTTTTTCCAAATTCGACATTTTCCGCAGAAAACGCTATTTTTGTTGATTAACGGGGGAGTCCAAATACATTAGCTGCCTTTTTTACAAACCTGGAGGAGTGAGAAAATGTAACATCAAGAATTCTTGTTTTTTGGGGAGTGATTTCTACTGTCCGCACAAATTAGCTATTACAGTATGCTGAGAGTAAAAAGGTTCTACTTTTACAGGTGCAATCTCGCACCCTCGCGAGTCCATAAGAAATATCCCATCAAATTAAAGGTTTCCGAAATTCGGGGAAGGAGTGAGAGGGAGAGGCATCAAGAGTTTTTCTTTTATGCAGAATGATGTTTATTGTCAAATAACACACATTAATTACTATAGTAGGCTAAAATTAAGTATAAGTTTAGTATATTTCACTGATATTATCAAGGGTTCCGAAATTCGGACCCTTGCGAGCTTCGAGAACGTAACAAAGTGATATCTAATAATTCAGGGGTCCGAAAGTCGGATCCATTGAGTCCGCCAAGAACCAAACATCAAAGTGGTGCTTAAAAAATTCAGGGGTCCGAATTTCGGACCCATGGACTACGCCAAGAACATAACATCATCAAAATGATACTTAATATTCAGGGGTTCGAATTTCGGACCTTCGGTTTTATCCACCCTAATATCTATTGGTCTGAAATTCGGACCATTACTGTTAAACGAGTCCCGGCCCTGGAATTCGTGGATCGTCAAAAACGCCCCTTGAAAGTTCTCCACAGCTTCTACTTTTTTTTCTGTTGCGAGGCCTTGAAAGGGTCATTAAAGAATAGATCAGTAGCCTGTGATATTTACAGAGTTTTCCAAACGCATGGTGAGCTGGTCGGACGCTTTGTGGATTTTTCCGTCTGTCGAATTTCCTTCATTTACCCTCGACTGGCGGCGTTTCAAGAAGTCTTGAAATTCAGCGTGATCAATGTCCCGTCCCTAATCGAAGATAAAAATAGACAAGACTGAACAAAATCTAAGAAAACTAGAAGAGCACGGCGGCCGTTCAACCATGACGTAAGGGTTGATGCTCTTACTGAAAATACCGGCCGAGTAATTTCTTGTATAGCATACATACTCGAGTCATGAGGGACCATGATTACATTTCAAATTATCTGTTTGAAATAAATTTGAATTACCCTTAAGTTTTACAGTTTTTGCTTAATTTAATACCTATGATGTGGGGTAAGTTTCAGATTATTTCCTAAGAAAAAAATAACGCCTGATCGCAGGCTACCGACAAATTTCCTCAGTGAGATGTAAGGAAGGATATGTCATCTAGATGCCTTGCGTGACTACCTGCTCCCTCGGATAAACACGCCAGAAAATTTTATCATATGTATCATATATTATATATCTAACCATTAAGATCTGACTACCCTTTAATTTGCAGCAAATTTAATACGAATTATAACGGAATAAGACTGATAACTCTTTTAATCCGAAAGAATCCCTATCATCAAAGAAGTGGAGCGCTTACCATGAACCTTGCTAATCTGCTAGCAGTTACTTCCGATTTTAGAACATCAGGAATCCCCTCCCACGATCTCAGTTGCAAAGCAACGATTATAGCCTCTTGAACTGGTCGAAGTTTCTTGATATCATCAGCTGCTGTTTTCATTTCTTCAATACTGAATTCCTTTTCGGCGTCTACCTTCAATTTCATAATTAACAAAAATATATATTGACTGTAATCAAAAGCAGGATTAATTTTTGTCATTGATTGTTTGCATGAACACTGCCAAAGGGAAAAAAACCGGAAACAAGATGATTAGATTACAAGATGATTAGAGTGTCCCATTAAATTAACAATCCCTTGCTTGTACATGTATCACTCTGAGTAAATTAGTATGTTGTTGTGGTCAGCAAACGTTTTTCAGCCACAACAAGTCCAAAACCGTACCAAAGAATCGTAGCAAAATCATTAGTTAGGAAATAAAGTAACTGATCAACAATCAACATCTCTTTTTCGTCGTTGCTGAGAGCACTTAGAAGTGCACCGCTTTCATCCGCATCTTAGTTAAAATTTCTGCGCAGGTCAGCTTCCAACTTTTTAAAGCACACTCTTCGCTCATATGTTTTGTTTACAGGAGTAAGCAACATCCAAGCACTGGCCGGCAGTTGAGCCAAGGTGAAAACATCGGTGAGACGCTTTTTCTATATACTGGAATCGAGAAAAACAAATCATGATGAATACATATCACAGAGAGATCATATGATTCTCGTTCTTTCTATTTATTGCCCGGTAACAGAACTAGGAGAGATCCTACACTGGGCTATGTTACTGAGCTTATTTCAATACAAAAAATAGGTTTTACCTCTTTGCTCAGTATTTTGGCACAAGTGTCCTTCCAGTTAGCTGCGCGCTATTCTGACTAAATAGTTGGGCGCGGCAGACCTCAGCCTAAGACTAATATATAGATTTAGGCCAGCCTAAAAGCGTAGCTCCTTGGCCAGGTTGTTAAGAACCCTATTAAGCTAGGTACAATTTTGATTTGAGTTCTGTAACTTTGCGGTGAGGTTTTCTGTTGTGAGTTTTATAAACACAAAACAAAGCAGGAAAAAAACATTTGTATAAAGAAAACGTTACAATTCGGATAAATTTTAATCCTAGGCTGGCGTTAGCCGACTTCCGAACAATCCTGAACTGTTTTCAACAAGTTAACCTGACATGAGCTCGCGATCCAATCGAAAACCAGCCAAGCTGCATTTGGTCAGCGGTCAACTTCAAAAAACATGTGACCTTGATGGGTTGTAGACTTGAGCCCGCGATATATCTTGTGATAATGGTCAGCAGATACCTTGTTTTGAAAGGTGTCAATTGCTCATAACATGGATGTCCACTATCAGAGGTACACGGTAAACTAAGGCTGCATGTCTCTATCAACCTATTATTTGGAGTATGGCCGCCATGTTCGCGACTCCGTCGCCGCCGCCGTCGTCGTCGTGCGTACGCGCCCACGAGCAATACCGCTGCCCACGATAACCATGAGAAAATCGATACATGGGTTTCTTTTTCGTATATGGTTATGGGGCTCTTTCGGCCGCCGGAGCTCCGCTATAATTACTCAACAGGAAAACAGTACAAAAAGTCAAATTACACTGTTTGATCCGAGACTTGGTAACTGGGTTGATGGAACCAATTTTTAGAGAATAATAATACTCGGCTAATTTATCAGATAAAAACATCAAAAGGAAATGTGATTTTGGTTTGAACGTGACGTAATTGTGTCGTTAAGTATGCGATTGTGGTAGTTACTAGTATAGTCGGTTTTGAAGCAAATTAGGACGGTAAACCGCAGATGGAGTAATAAATCGGAAAGAGATTACAATTATTTAAGTAAAATAATTGATCATTCTACCGACGCGTCCTTCAATTATTTTGTACCAAAAACGCTCTCTGATCAACACTCCCTCAAAAGAAAAAAAACACTCACCTCTTCAACAAATGACATGTCGTGACGCATTGCTGCTGTGATGTCATGCCTTGATGCAAGCCACAACGCCTCTTCGTCTTTAAGTCCGCAGTAAACCCTCGAGTGCCTGCCATGGAAATGTACGTTGTCGGGATACTTGATATTCAGTGCTTTTGCTGCTGTCATGTTATGCAGTCCTCCAATAACCTCATACTCGTATTG
>JAEMPF020024787.1:0-15000 GCA_022496165.2 Catalaphyllia jardinei
GAAAGTAAACAAAACCATCCAGCCCGTATTTACCAGCAGAAAAATTGAGCAGGAACTGAAAGTGAAAGAGGCAAAGCCGCCGATCATAAATCAGCAGTGTGTTGTATATAAATTTCAATGTGACCTTTGTGATGAAGGTTATGTAGGCTACACACGCGGACATTTACAAAATCGTGTAAAGGGACATAAACAGCAGTCCTCGGCCATTGCCAGACACTATCAGAACGCACACGGGACGATCCCTCGGGACCTGCTTAAACGCTTTGAGGTGCTCAAAAAATGTAAAAGCAAATTTGACTGCTTAGTGTTTGAAATGTTATTTATAAGAACACTTAAGCCAAGCCTCAATGTGCAATCGGATTCCATTCGTGCTAAAGTATTTTTATAGCCAATTTCGCACGTGCTTATTATGTTAATTCTTAGCGTCAATCGTTTTTAATACTGTAATTTTAGCATCATAGAACAATTTTTTACCTTGATAATGGAGTGATGTCTACTCCGAAACGTCGGTTTAACTTGTTATCTCTAACTTTTATAGTTTTATGCTTTAAGAAATCTCTTTTAATACGAATAATAATAATAATAATAATAATAATAACAATAACGGATTTGTAGTGGCATTTCCACGAGGTGGCTCTTCATCCACTGATTCCAGATCGAATTCGAATTTAGAAGTGTTGGTTTTTGTGGAGGGAGGGAAACCGGAGAACCTGGAGATAAACCCTCGGAGCAGGGAAGAGAACCAACAACAAACTCAACCCACATGTGACGCCGGGTCTGGGAATCGAACCCGGGCGGAGGCGAGGGCTCTCACCACTGCGCCATCCCTGCTCCCCCGACCTGAAGACAGTTTCAATTGATTTCCTATCATAACGATACCATTATGTCTTGTGCAAAACAATTCTTCACAGTTCAGTTCATAGGGTAACAATTACCATACTCAATATCGTTCTCCCTTTCGGCAGCATTTTTACCATTTAGGTATACTAGTATTTACTTCTAAGTTTTTCGAAACCGCTTTGGTTGTCGCTTTGTTACAACGCTTGGTTACCGCTTTGTTATGTCGAATCGCTACACATCCCTTCATGTGCAAGTACCGATTTTACAAGGCTTTTGAGCGTCTATGTAACGTCTCAACAGATCGCTTCACCAAATAAACTTTGCCTAAACCGGCTGAAGTTGCGAACTCTGTTGTAGCTATGGTTTCTAAAGCGCGTTAAGAGTTATTGGGCATGTTCGAAAGACACTTCGAATTCACGTGGTTGACGTCCTGTGAGAAACCTAACTTCTTTCAACTCACACAATATGTAATGTCCCTAACTGAACCAGACCACACAACCTACAGTAACTTGGATCCCACTATCAGATAAAGTTTTTCTCAGCGTTGGCAAAATATCACCGCCGTTCCTGGTTGGCGACACATCCCGCACTCCCATAGGCTAGACAAAATTTCTACTAGTGTGGCGTGCCCCTCTAAGATTCAGGGAGACACGTGACCAGACCCAACCAAGAGGCGGTAAGATGAGAGGCCCTGGGAACGAGGTTACGATAAATGTGTATTGTTATTGTTATTGTTGTTATGGTCATCTCCTAAACAAATAGTCCATCTAAAGCTTAACACCACGTAATCTTAGGGAAGCCGTTACATATCAGGGCATAGAGTTTGCATCTTTACGTTGCCTTCTTTCATTGAAACATATACATTATAATCACATAATACCTCATAAGCTCAGTCGGCAGAGTGACGGTAGATCTATTCCGGAGGTCGTGGGTTCGATTCCCACCGAGGTCAAAAGATTTTTTCTTTACCTCGTGTGGTTCCCTGGTTCCCTTTACTAGGGCTAACGCCCAGTGGGTTATTCATGGTTAAATTGGCACTAAAATTTACACTTCAGAGTTAATTCTCTGTTACATCATTTGTGTTCATAGTGCTACGCGGCACAACATTCATATGTACCCTTACTTTGACAATGGTATGGTGAAATTCGTTGTCAAAAACAGGAAGACAGACGCATGAAAAGCTAATGTCAATTTTTTTATAATAGCGTTGACTCATCGTATTAATTTTAAATTCATGGCCATTTACACCTAGGTGGCATGTAGGGCAGCAACATGCTCCCTCCACATCTGCCGATCCCTTGTCATAAGCTTGATGCCTCTCCAGGTCTGCCCATCTCCTTAATTTCTTTCTCCACTGTCCGTCGCCACGTGATCTTGGGCGGGCCCTCTTGTGTTTCCCTTCTGGCGTCCAATGTAAAGTGGTTTTCGCATTCGAATCCCTTTACCTGCAGAGTTTCTGATGTTTTCATTCTCAGCATTCACTGTTGCCCATGGCATGGATTCCGGAGGCTCGTTCTGCACAGATGATTCATGTTAGTTACACGTTGCTGTTTCCGTAAAAAAGCTTCTACATGACAGGGTTGTTAGCCCTGTACAAATCCCCCTAGCCTGGAGGACTGGTAGATAATGTTATGACGAAATTCATGATCTGCAAACAGGATCGCGGCATGGAAAACTGACGGCAGTTTGTTAAATCAAGAGCCCGGTTAAATCGATAATGATCTTCGTCTTCAGAGCGGGAAAATGCAATAAGCATGTACCAGTTTTGGCTGCGCGCCAGGCTCACAGTTTGAAAAACTGTAGGTAATTTCGTCGTCAGTCAGATAGTGGAAATGATAATGAGGTACGCGAGGACGTCATTCGGTTGTTCTATTTGTACTTGGGTAAGCATAAATTGTTCTCGGCATCACCGTTGTTAAGAAAACAAGAATCTCCCTGTCTGCTGAGAGGCTCTCTTGCTTATATACACTGTGGTTTGCTTTTAAATACACAATACCACAAGTCCTCTATTAAGCACTCCCCCCCCCTCTCAAATAAGACCCCCTTTCAAATAAACCCTCTTTTCCGAGGAAGAAAGTTATTACGCCCCCACCTCTTTTTAAGACCCCTCCCCTCCCCTTATTACACGCAGTCAAGTTACTGGATGAATGACAATGAATAAAAATGTTAAATATAACTTGTTTGTTGAGGTCGCTTTCAGTCATCCTCCAGCATTCTGAGCCGTACAGCAGGGTGTGGAAAGTACTCGGCTCTGGTACAGTCTTAGCTTGGTCTTGGTGCTTTACTGGGATGACCTCCACATATTGGTTAACATTCTGAGGGAGTTCCTGGCCTTGTTAAGGCGATTCCTGATGTCGCTGCCTGCTCCATCGCCATGCCTGCCATGCAGTGCTACTGATGAAGGTTAATTTTTTCAGTTGTTGGAAGATCCTTTTCATTCACTTTGACAGAGAGGGGTTTGGGACATCCATCACTCATAGTCATGGTCATATCATAGTCTGAAAATGAAATCTTTTAAAAGAAAGTCGAGTAATGGACCACATTCCATTTCACTTTGCGAACACCAAAACCGCACTAGTATAGGCATTCATTTTATTTCAAAGCCTACCAACCAAGGATCGGTAGAAATATGTGGAAAGACAGTCAATCAGGGTGGAGGTCTTGGTATGGAAATAAAAAAATGTTTACATTTTTGATGGTCCTCGGAAACACGTGGGTTTACTTGAACAATTACTAGACGTTAGCAACAACCCAGAAATACGAACGGAGGATGATCCCGATACAGCTCACAGCAATCAAACAACGTCAAAGAGGAAGAAGGTTAAGAGTAGCCTGCGTAGCAGCCGTTCCCTTTCCGTTAGAGATTGATCAAGCGAGCAAAGGAGGAGCGCAGCTGGGATGTGCAAAACGCTGGGGAAAAGTAGAGGGGGTGAGCGAGAAGGGGGAAGGGTGGATGAGTTAATTATGCCAGAAAAATGAAGAGTTAAAAAGAAAATTAATCCGAACCTGGATAAACAAAGCGTCCGAAATTTGATGAGTGGAAGACATAAAACTCTGGATATGTCACACTACAAAGCGAGGAAGGAAAAGGTTCCAGAAGTAAACATTTCTCAGTGTCTCTTATCTTGCTTTCACAACTGATGCAGGTTGGAAAAGTTGAGGGTTTACCCGAGTTTACAGTTGCTGAGCGAGAGAAAATTATTAGTAGGAAATCTATCCCTAGGGATCATCATTTGCTGTAAAAAGGGCATAATCTGTACCTTGTTCAACATTGAAACTTTGTCCAATAGGAATATTCTTTACTTGCAAAGCTTTGGTGTGGCTTTAACTTGAGCATTTTTTATGGCAAGACCATCAACTTAATGTTTTTTCAGACTAAGATGTGCAGTATGCCTCAGGGAATCAACATACTGCGGCGGAAAAGGAAGCAAGGAAGAGACATACGTGAGATCCAGTACAGTGCTGTGTCTTTTCTCAAGTTTCACAAAACAGTGAACCACATTGTACCATCCAATCCGTCGACAATACCTTACATTGACCCTGCACTGACTGAAATAAACATTCTTCAATCCATGATCAGCGTCCAGACTAACGTCTATCAACTTTACTTGCTGTCAAGGCTGCACAGAGGGCGTGTTCAAAACACACCTGAAGTGGAATAAGGGTCAATGTGGGATACTGTTTTCTGTAAGCGTTAGCCCTTAAAATTATTGAGAGCTAATTACTGTCTACTAAGTGTTATTTTAATAGGCTAACCTGAGCGATATTTACGCCAATCGCAGCGCTATTAAATATTAAGCTAACCGTTATAGGGATATCTCGCCGTTTCGCCATTTCGCCATTTCGCCATTTCGTGTTTTAACCCCCCAACCCCTGCACTGAGCGGTACAGGACATTAATTTTTAAAAGATAAGCGTCCAGTCCGGCCGATTTTCTGGTGTAAAAGGCCTTGAGCCTTATATCCTACATGATAAAACTGTCTGTGAATGGCCAGGTTTCAAGTTGTTGTAAAGCAGCCTGATGGGCCACTTGCGACAATCTCTTGCTCTCCCGGTGAGAGCCTGTTCAAAGTCTACAGGTTAAAGTGGTTAGAGTTCAAAATACATCTGTACACTTTTAAGGGGATACATGATACAGTGACCATTGCCTAGTGAAATAGACAAATTGAATAATGTAAAGCCAGATGGGCCGGAATTTTTACAGCCCCGTCTCCACTCTGAGCGCCCTTACCCGCGATAGCCACCCATTCTCCTCCCAGTTGTCTATCCCGTTGTAATATAATTTGTATTGAGAGGAAAGAACATTTACTAGTAATTTGTTTTATACGGATGGAGGCTCCCTTTGCCAGCAGCCCTTGGCCGGTAGAAAGAGGACAAACCGAACTTGAAGGCATTAGGTTAACAAAGATTTCTTTTGCAGCCATCTGTGGGATATACGCAACAAATTGATCCGGACTCAATGTAACCCTGAGTTTACTCGAGCTTGTCAAGAAGCTCTATTGCAGTTTGTATGCTACAGTTAACATAAAATTGAGAGAGAATCAATTTACGGTGTACAATACAAATAAGTTAGCACTTGGACTTTCAACTACGCTAGTAAGCAATACCGAAAAATGGTCAATTTTAATTTTAATTTTTTAGAAAAAAAATAAGCATCATCTAATATTGCTTAGCTTTGTTTGCATGTATCTCAGCACTGTTGGGATCTAATGGTGATAAACTTGCCAATTATCATGCCAATTTTAACAAAAAGGTTTTACCGTGCCGAACGGGGTAGCCTGAATTTCAGCCGTGTGCTGATTTGGTTGATTTCGGGGTCATTCATGCATGCGAATGGTCGTTGAAAAACCCGACAAACGTCTTCATTTATGGATTTCAAAGAGTGTTTAATGCCAATGTATTTAGTGTGCTAGCCGTATAGGCACATATCGAAAGTAAAATGATAATACGAGTGAACAGCTGCAAGGTTTCAGACTTTTACAGGTAAATGTTGCATACGACTTTGGACTATGCTTTCGTTTATAAATGGCTGTACTGGTTTGAAAGTTTAATCGCCACTGACGAGTGGAGCCATATGATATGTTAAGGACTTTCCAAATCCCGTAGGCAAGTTTACGAATACATCGCTTCCACTAAGAAATTCTGCAACTGCATTTTTCTGTTGCGGATTGAGTGAACCTCAAATGTCGAGCATACACCAGAAACGGCGAAGTCTTGTGGCGTTAGCTCGCGACTTCAGTGAACGCGCGAAGTTTGGCAATAACATTATGCAAATTATTCCAGTCGGACGAATAAATTAACACGGCAACCAATCAGAACCACTACCAGGTTTTCGGGTTGTGACGTCACCGGACAGCATTATCGCTCAGTGTCCTCAGACGTCTCTCTGCCCGAGTGACCCAACGAGCGGAGGAGGCAGCTGAAATTCAGGCTAGGAACTGGGCGGAATGAAATTGCTCAAGATACAAGTAAGTCATGGTGGTATTTGAAAATATGCCATTTCGTGAATAAATTACTGACATAAAACGAAATAATGGACTATGAGTAATCTTAAGAGTTAAAGAGAAGTTCCTTTCTATGTCAGTATTCATTTATTAGTAGTTATTCCATGCATTATCTGTTACCCTTTGTTATAGATTCTAACGTAACATCAACTGACCAGCCCAAAAATGATCTTCTGTCCAAACAACAAAAGATATTTCAGTTAGGCACTTCCTGAGATGACTCTGAGTGTCTTAGTCTGTGCCTAACAGTAACAGTGGTGGTGGTAGTAGTGGTAGAAGTAGTTCCGCCCGACGTGGTAGTAGTAGTAGTAGTAGTGGTAGTGGTAGTGGTAGTCTGTCGTTTTCTGCGTCGCATACCACAACCCAGACTTTCCTGGAAATTTACTTCTAGTCCTATTTTACACTGCAGCCCCGCGTTGTTCAGATGCCTAAATTTCATTTCCTCCCTTAACTTGACGGCCATGTCTTTTCCTATAACACCTAAGAGGGACCAAATAATTAATATATTTAGAAATAATGCTAACTATAATTCAGTGAAGAAGAGACAGTGTTCTTGACTTGTTAGACCAGTAAATAACGCAGTTAAGTAAATATAAATAAAAATAAGAGATAAAGCCTAAATTTGCAGATTTACAAGGAAAAAAGGGAAGACAGTTAGTGTCAAGGAATTGTTGTGGCACAGATATTAGATATTAATAGTAGCGAGGAGATCTTGAAGAAGCTCAAGAGCTTATTATATGGCCGAGATCTCCTCCTGGGAATTTAAATCAATAGTCTATTATGTATAAAAAGGTGTCATAACTACATTTGTATTTCAAGCTAGGTGTGAATTTCTGTATTATGCTTATCTATTAGAAATGTTTTCATTATTCGTTTGAAAGAGCGTTGGTAAATCTTTTACATAGAGAGTAAAAAATAGTGGGCCTAATATAGATCCTCGCAGTACACCACAGATCTGATTGCAAACACAAGATTTAGATTCTTCCGCATGTACAAATTGTTTTCCATTCGAGAGGTAATCCGGCAGTAATTCATTTATGAGCAGCCTCAGTGATTCCATAAACTTCTAGTTTATGCAGTAAGATAGCATGGTCAAGAGCATCAAATGCTCTCGAGATAGGTCAAGAAATACACCTAGCTGCTAAGTAATAGGTCCTTTGCAGGATCCTGCGGTCACATGGTACGGAATAAATTACACTGGGACGCAAATGACGCAGTGGGACTTCCAAAACAAAGGAAAGTCACGCTGGACTGGTAAGAGTTCCTTTGTTTTGGAAGTCCCACTGCGTCATTTGCGTCCCAGTGTAATTTATTCCGTACCATGTGACTGGATCCTGAAAAGGGCCTATTATTTGCATCTACTGCATTAGCAGCCTTGTTAACAAAGCTGGTCAGAGCATGAGATATAGAGCAGCCGGGCGAAATCCATATTGATTATTAAACAAAATATTGTTGTCTCTTTTAAATTTAAAATACGATATAGACAACTCTTTCAAAGATTTTGGAAAAGCCAGGAAGCACTGAGATCTGACGATAGTTTTGAACTGAAGAAGCATCAGCAGCTTTCAGAATCGGAGTGATCTTTGCTATTTTCAATTTGTCCGGAAATATGCCAAATGACAGTGACACTATTGATAATTGATAACAGTGGATGGAGATAACATCGAGATGAGATAAGATAACAACTAGAGTATTGTATCAAATGATAATTTGGTTTTATCAACTGAGTTGATAATGTGAATTAGCCACCGTAAACTCAGTTGATAAAACCAAATTATCTTGTAATACTCCCACCGACGCAGCACCATAGTTTCTTTAGAAACTTACCCCCTTTACATTATTGTATCAAATGGCATGCAGTAGCTAAGAGGAAAAGTCTCGTATTAAACGGGGACACCTAACTAAAACCTAATTAAAATCATTTATTGTCTAGGAAACTTAAAATCATAATTTGTGGACACCTACATATGTCTGGATTTATCAAAACGGAGCTGAACAATAGATATCGCACCCTAAGCAGGCGTTTCTTTCTCGCCAGAATATATCTCCAAAGTTTGACGATATAAAAATTAAAAGGAAAGTTAGTCCCTTTTTTCCTTTTTTACCCGTTTATCTTCCTTTCATTGCCGTCCTTTCTCCATTTTTTGCCCGTTTACTTGACTTGGAAGCTGCCCAAAAGTTTAGTGAAGTCAAGGTGAACTGATAAGGGTGACAAGGGTGGAAATCTTTAGCAACGTTTTCATAAATTCAGACATATGTACAAACTCAATTACAACAGTTAACGCAGCTAAAAAAAATATAGAAATATTGGGAATATTGTAATAAAGAATCAGTACCTGGCAGTGAAGTGTTCAATTCTTGTTCAATGTCTTCCATGATTTTGTGCGAGCACTTCACCGTCTTGTAATAGAAGTACACTGTCTGGAGAAAGAAAAGAATGACTTTTAAATAAACAGTAAGTGAATCATAACCATCATCATGATATTTAGCACGGTGCTTATTGGAGACGTTGATTAAGCACGCGCGTCGCGGACGGCAACCGGAAGTGAGCTATTTTCACTTTTAACTTGCCCTCACACAACCACATTCACATTCCTAAGTATCTTTTCTCCATTGGAGATGAGTAGTGTAAAACTCTGGGATACAATACGGTCCTAGCATGTGAAATGTTCTCTTCTGGTTGTCGTCCGCGTCTCAAAAACGCGCATGCTTAAGCTCCCTATTATCAATGGAGAAACAAATAGTGTTCATAGAACTGAAAATTGCTAAACAGCCCCAGTACCGGTTGAAGGCTTACCAGTTGCTTGAGTCTAGGGAGAAGGATTTGAAGGATTAAAACAATGATTATCATTAACACGCAGTTAAAACATAGGATTCAGGAAAGTAATACGCAATTACACTAAATCAAGAACTAAAAGACTCTAAATCTGATCATCACTGAAAGAAAGTACAGATATTTTACAAAATGCATGTGAGTTACCTGAAAATTCGAGATGTTACTTCCTGGTTCTTCAACAACATTGGTGATAACTTTTTTTTGGTAGCCATTATTCTCGAGGTCTGCCTTCTTTAACATTGCACACATCACAGAAGAAGACACCAGAAAGTCGCGATTGTGAAACTTCAGGTCCAAGGTTTCATCAGTTCTACTTTCTGTTGAAATAAAGAACTGATCAGAGATAAGACAAAACACTTCATGTCTTCAGTGTTCGTTGCACGACTTGCTGATCGTTTAGCCTGTTCCAGGCTCTGGGTAGTTGGGGGCGAGCGAAAAAGAAGCAAGCGAGAGAAACGACAAGGGAGGATTCTAGCTCGCCCTCTTTTCCGCTCGTCCCCAACCACCGAGATCCTGGAACTGTTGTGGCTGCTGTTCGTTGTGAACAAGCCCTCTAATTCTCGTGAATAGTGATAATTTTCGTCAATTTTCTTTTATGTCAGATCAGTCTTCATCCTTACGATTTCGAACTGGCGTTTCAGAGTGAAAATCAAAATAGTGCTTCACTGAAGGTAATAAATGCCGTATTTCGAGAGCTTAAGCATTGCATTAGGAGGGTGGCGAGGAGGGGTCATGATCCCGTGTCACGCACAAATTTTAACAAAATTCACGCGTCACGCACAGTTTTAACAAAATTTCACGAATCACGAAATTCAACATAAATCAATAGCTATCAATTGAAGTTCTTAACTTATCCGCTGTCATTAAAACAAAGGAGCTAAGAGACCATATTCATTATGCCCAGAAAGAGGCTGTGGTTCACGATTCATAATAGCAAATACTGCAATAATCACATGTTTGTTCCACGATGTAGTCAATTGAGGTGTAGATCGCAAGGTTTCAGCTGCTTCCAGTGTTAATCAGGCGATGAGTTCAACCAGTTACGCGACACAATTTGCTGTATATTACGATGGTAGTGCTGAAGTGAAGTGTACCTAATCCCAAAGCGAATAGTAGCCGGGTTTGGTGGACGTGCTTATAAAATCCTGAAACCGGCGACCTAAATCACCCGCCCAAAAGTGTCGACAGCTCGATGTGATAAAGAAATAACCCTGCCAAAGCGAGTACGAATTAGTCTTGATAAAACGTTGATCGCATTGAGGTCAAAGGAATCTTCTCTTTGGTCTTCTGCTGATTCTGATAGGAGTTTTCAAAGGTTACTCTATCCCCGATAGGTAACTCTTTTTCGTACATATTCAAAGAAAGAGTTCCAACACGTTTATAGGGCGTTTATAGGTTTAAATTGCTATGATCCGACCATAAAATTCACGGCTGAAATTTCAGATACAGAAATTACTTTCCTGGATACATGCGTATATAAGGGCAAACGATTAAAGAAGGAATCCATTCTCGACGAGCGCACGCACTTCTAACCGGCAGAAACTTTCCAATGTACACACTTCACCTCCTGTCACCCTCAACGTGTCAGAAAGGCTTTATCAAAGGTGAAGACTTCTGAGAACCAGCTCTTCAGTATAGAATTGGTTGACAGGCCAAACAAGACTACCACTGGTCAAGATAAGAAATCTTTGACGTTCAAAGGGTTGCTCTAACGAGTACGTTTTCTAAAGACCTCCCTTTTCCACTGTATTGAAAGCAGGGGAGGGTCTTTATAGATCTCTCTTAGTAGAGGCTGATTTTCTATTAAATGCCATTTACTTATAAGAAGGTTTTAAAGATTAGGCACAGATGTGCGATATTCTGTAACAAACGGAAAAATTCTTTTGCGCGTTTTTTGTTTATTTTGTAGAGCCGACATTTATGATTTAATTTCTGAGATAGTATTTTTTAAAAGGTCATCTGGATAACCTCTGTCGGGTAATCTGCGTTTGAACTGTGTGATATTCTCTTCAAATGTAGCTTTTGAAGATTTGGTTCTCAGAAGTCTTAAGGCTTCGCCTTTGAAAAAGCCTTTCCGGACGCTGGAGGGTGGCAGGAGTGTATGTATTGGAAAGTTTCTGTCGGTTTAAAGTGCGTGCGCACGCGTCACGCGTCACGCATAAACCCTTTGCCCCCCTCCATTAGCTCCTTATAATTACAAAGATATGATTCTCAAAAAGAAAACATGGCGGAAGATCACCATTAATCCCCTTCCTTCAACTAAAAAGAGAAGCATATCACACTTTGATGGTTCCTAAAATTAAAACTATTAAAAGAACAAATTCAGTGAAACATACCGACAGCAGTGGAAAAGAGAAACAAACTCAATAGGACCGAGGTCAAGTAAGAGAACAGCATCTTCAGCATCCTCTATTGTTCTCGATAAAAGAATGTTGCTCCTCTCAAAGCCGGCACAGCCACAATCACACAGTTGACGTGTCGGTCTTGCAACCAAAATGGTTTAGTGAAGGAAAGCTCAAATCAGAGCAATTTATCTACTAAATGACGTAAAGATAAACTATTTTAATCGCAATTAACATTCAAAGAATTTTGTATCAGGAAAAAGGGTCCTTTTTGTCGCCGAACAAGTGTCATTGAACCACAATGGCATAGGAGGGAATAAATACTGCATCAAAACAAAATTACTCACCAACAATAGAAATAAGATGTTAATTCTAATTTCTGACCGGTTCACCAGAAAGATAAAATGTTCGTGACCAACTCAATAAAGAATAATTGAACGCTTAAGTGAGAAGTAATTCAAGCCGTTTAAATGTCGCCACGTAGTAAAGAGGTGTTTCCTCTCGGCTATCCAACAGTCAATAAAAAAATAGTTGTGGCTTTCTAAAACTTGGCTTGGGTTGGCTTGGGTTTTAGCCAGACTAATCCAATTAACATCTCTGTATATTGCAACCAAATGTCACACATTCCTCTACGTCACAGGATGATCGAAACCAATTTCGCACCTACAATTTCCCTAGATAATTATTTGTCTTTGTCGGGAACATAAAGGAACATTCTTGCGGTTATTTGAAGTTACTCCACATTATAGGCGAGCCCGTTTCACGACACACTTCCCACTTGAAACACGTACGAGTCATAGTGTCTTGTGACTTACATGTAGAATGTAGCTCGGCATTTGTTAAAGTAGTTTTTTTGTGTGAGAATTCCAGCAATCTATAGTTTTGTTTATGAACACATTCTACATTCAGTCGATATCGACCTCTACTGCCAGTCACATCAGATATACTGATTCTGTTTATTGGTTATTAAAGGAGACTTGGCTTGAGTTTTCAGCTGGACTAATCCAACTAACATCTCTGTATATTACAACCAAATGTCACACATTCCTCTACGTTACAGGTTGTTTGAACCAAATTTGCGCCCACAACTTCCTAGCCTGCGTTGCAGGCGTCCGAAGGGGTGGGAAAGGGAAAAGACGAGCGCGTGAAGCGTGGGAGGACCGGACGTCCCTTCCCTTCTACGGCCTGCCACGCAGTCTAACAATTTCCCTAGACTCGGCCCTAGATAATTCTTTGTTTTTGTCGTCAACATAAGCGAACATTCTCATGATTATTGCGCTGGACTCCCGATCGAGCGGTTCGGGTTCAAGCCCTGGCCGGGAACATAGTGCTGTGTTTTTGCATTGGACAAGACACGTCACTCTCACAATGCCTCACTTCACCCAGGTTGCTGGGGGTAGCCCTACGTTGGACCAGCATCACATCCAGCTGCAGGGGAGAGTAGAAATCCGCTTAAGCGTTTCATGCTACAGAAACCGGTTACCCCATGCTTTTGCTTGTCTGTTTTATTTGCGCGTTCCCTAATGTGTTCCCTTGCACGTTTTCCAAACGGTTCCCTAAGCGTACCTTAAGGTGATTCCTCAGAAATTAATGTTACGGATGAATTTTTTTAGAAACTTTCCATATATGTTCCCTACCAAGCACTCAGTGTTTCGAAAACAATAAAAATGATACGTCACCATGCACGATTAAGAGATGTGACGGACCGATCTTACCCAATTTATGCCTGTATTCGTGCTAATCACGCGCGTTATTTATCGGTCCATCGGTACGTGAAAGTTTGTAAATTCGGACGATTAATTGTGACGTCTTGGTTTTGAACTTATATTAGTATGTCCTTTCTTAGCCACAGTCTTGTCAGTCCTTGGTGTAATTCTTAAATGAAGAGAAGTCGTCGTTACGGAAGCTTGTAGAATAATTTAAACACGGAAACCGTAGAACATGCTAATTTTGCGATCTATTCCTTTACATCTTCTTGGGCTAAAGCTTGCGGAGCATTTTCACACATTGCGACGGACGCGTCCTCGGCACGGTCTGTCAACATTGTAGAGACATTCAATGCGCACCAGTACAGAATTTATTAGTTACAACTTCCACATCTTTCGATTTTCATGATCTGCTAAAAGGGAGGCTCAGTAATGTGTACCGTTTATGTCCAGACATATATGTAGATCACTGTGTGCTTTTTTGTCACGATCCCTAATTAATTGTAACACCTCGCCATCGATGTGTCATTATATATGAAGTTGATGTATCCAAGGATAGATCCCTCACGATTTGACACTACTTTGATAAATAAATGTTAATGCACAAGACTTGCAACGCGCTGCTATAGATGAGGCACTGCGTATAAAATATGTCACTATCAACAGAATGTTCCGCAGCATAATTATCTTTTAGATAGCCTAGTATATATTCTTTTTAAATCTTGATTATGTTGCTGCTCGCTCGCTACCCTCGCTCCGCAGCAATAAAAGGGAGTACGAATTCTCAAATTCATCACTTTTTACCGGAATGCATTTCATTTAACCAGAGTACACTGCGCGCGCCACTTTTTACCAGCGTGCAAAGCGCCACGAACAACAAGAGGATGTCACACCGAGCCGTTGTCCTCTTTCGCGTGGATTCCAGTGGGAAAGATTAGCAGTTATGTTTTGCTCTGATTTACCTGTTACACGATGTGAAAGGTCCTTGACTTTCACAACTCTTGCTTTTGTTCTTAATACAGTGTGTGAAAATTTGTAAATCTGGACCAATAATTGATAATGATATTGATAATGATAATGGTTTATTACAGATTCCAACAATTAACAGGCTCTTCTTCTGTAAAAATACTAATCTTAACAAATATATTTCTATACAGTAACTAATTAAAAATATAAAAACAATAATAAAATTAATCAATGTAACTTATCATGATATATTAACTTATGACATCAAATTGTGACATCTTAATTTGAAACTGTAGTCATGTCATTTCTTAGCAGTCTCTTAATTGTATACTTAGTATGTCATTTCTTAGCAGTCTCACCTCCTTGGTCGAATTCATATAAATCGTTGTTACAAAAGCTTGTAGAATAATTAAAACTAACGAAAACCGTAGAACTCGCTAATTTCATATATGCTGCGATCTATTCTTTTCATCCAAACACAGTCTGTCAATAGGCCCTTTGCAGGATCCAGTCACATGGTGCAGAATAAATTACACTGGGACGCAAATGACGCAGTGGGACTTCCAAAACAAAGGAACCCTTCAAAGTCTAGCGTGACTTTTCTTTGTTTTGAAAGTCCCACTGCGTCATTTCGCGTCCTAGCGTAATTTATTCTGTACCATGTGACTGGATCCTGTAAAGGGCCTATTGCAAAATTCCGGATCGAGACACTCAATGCCCAACCTCGTTCCCAGGGCCCTGGGAACGAGATTGACTTAATGCGTACCAGTACAGAATTTATGAGTTCGATTTCTGCTCCTACAATTT
>JAEMPF020024788.1:10000-18227 GCA_022496165.2 Catalaphyllia jardinei
CTCAACGTTGCAAATGAAAGGACATGTTTTGCATCGTGCGCGTGCACATTTAAAAGTACCGGGTCGTCACTCGTTTGAAAAGAACTTCTGACTAAAAAGTTACCTATGTTTTTATCGCGTTTGAATGAAATTAATGGCGGCTGCGAAAAGATTCTTGCAGTATCGGGATCATTTTGAAGTAATTTAAAGTTCTTTAGAATTATGGATTTAACTGCGTGGTTGTGAGGGTGAAATGTGAGAGTGAATGGAATTCTATTGTTATTCTCCTTCTGAGACGTTTGTAGTGCTGACTGCCGATCAATT
The DNA here is from genome assembly GCA_022496165.2 of Catalaphyllia jardinei. Taxonomy (NCBI): domain Eukaryota; kingdom Metazoa; phylum Cnidaria; class Anthozoa; order Scleractinia; family Caryophylliidae; genus Catalaphyllia; species Catalaphyllia jardinei. The sequence continues at coordinate 10,304 of JAEMPF020024788.1, forward strand.
TGTTGGGCACGATGATGGCCTGCTTCAACAACAGAGGCAGGATAGCCACGTTTGTCGAAAAACTCGCACATTTCCTCTGATTTTAAGGAAAAATCAGAGTCTTCACTACAAAGGCGACGAAGTCTAACAAATTGAGAATAAGGAATGGAATTCTTGACATGTGATGGATGTGAAGATGAATACAACAAATAACTATGAGAATCTGTGGGTTTGTAGTGCACACTGGTGCATAAACCGTTGCCTTTGACAAAAACTTTAATATCTAGAAATGCTAAAGAAGAGCCGGATGAAACGAATTAACAGCAGTTATAAATTGATTGAGTTCCTCTCTGGTGGAGGAAGTGGCGCCGACACAGTCGTCAATGTAGCGACGGTAGAGGTCAGGTTTGGGGCCGTTGTATTGATTGAAAAATTGGTGTTCAATGTACGAAAAGATTGGCGTAGCTGGGTCCCATTTTGGTACCCATGGCCACACCATTGATTTGTTTATAATAACTGTCGGCGAATGAAAAACAGTTTAGTGTTAAAACTAGTTCAGCCAAGCGGAGCAGTGTTTCCGAGCTTGGTTCCTTAACAGTACGTAAATCAAAAAATGTTTGGGGGCTAGAAGACCTTCGCCATTAGGGATGACGGTGTAAAGTGATGTAATATCCATAGTGAAAATAAGTTTGTCTTCCCCAGAAAATTGAAATCGCGAAAAATTTGGAGTGCGTGTTGATTGTCTTTAACATATGACGGTAAAGATCTGACGATAGGTGCCATAATTTTGTCCAAATAGCTAAAAATGAGTTCGGTAGGGCATCTACATGCAGAGACAATAGGTCGGCCTGGGTTGTTAGGTTTGTGAATTTTAGGCAAAAAGTAAATACATGAAGTTCTAGGAGTTGTGATGATGAGATTAGTAGCAGTAGCTGGCAATTCTTGTTTGACTATAAGATCATTAATAGTGCTCTTGACGATTTGTTGGTTAGTGGAAGTGAGATCTTTTTCGACTTCAGCATAAAAGGAGGTGTCAGAAAGTTGCCGCAAAGCTTCTTTTTGGTAGAGGTCGGCCCGCCAAACAACTAAAGCGCCGCCTTTGTCGGCCGCTTTGACAATTATGTCTTTGCGCTTACTAAGATTTTTTAGCGCCGCCCTCTCTTCCGAAGAAAGGTTGGAAAATTTGGTGTTTCGATTGAAATTTGGTTTATTGATGTCATGACGGCATTTATTGATAAAAAATCTAAAGAGGCAAAAGTAGTATGGCACGGATGACTAGATCAATTTATTCATGAATTCAGCAGCCTAGAATTAATGAGCACGGAATCCAGAACCGCTGAGGGAACACTGTCAAACCGGTCAGACTGGGTTTGAGACCGATTCAGCAGCCTAGAATTAATGAGCACGGAATCCAGAACCGCTGAGGGAACACTGTCAAACCGGTCAGACGGGGTTTGAGACCGGTTGGATTTGATGATTCAAAATGGCGGACATAGCTTGTGGGGATCGGGTGTCAAACCGGTTTTAAGGAGAAAATTTAAACGTAACGGAAAGTTTTTGTAAAATAAATACCAACAAACATTTTCAAGTGAACAAATAACAAAATTTATTACGTATAGGCAAAGTTTACAAATCAAAAGTAATGATTATTATAATATTATAAATGAGCGTAAAAGTTCAAAAATGTCAGTTTTCTGAAACGGCAAATTGTCTTTGCAGCTTGGGTCTTGGATTGTATTTGTTGAGCATGTCCTCTTGTGGTGATAAATTTTCTTTACGGCAGTACATCTGAGACGATCCTTCATCCACAGGCAGCTCGTCAGCCCATTGGAAAAATCTACACATTTCTTTTCTTCTACAGGTAAAGTAAGGTCGGAATGGATTCTTCTGAGATCGTGAGACTTTTAATGTCGCAACGTCCATATGTCTGCAATAAGGCAACTGTCCACCTTCATGTACTTTGTATTCAGGTATAACACGATTGAAAAGACACTCTTGATAAGAATGTATACTATCTTCGCGGCAGAAGAAGGGACATAACTTCCAGTCAACACATCGAATGTAAGGTATACCTGAAGCGGGTCTGATGACTTCCAGGTCTTTCAGGCAAAGTCCACACTTTGAGTAACTCATCTTGAAACTAATGTGAGACTGCATTCGCAGCACCTTTATAGAGTTTTTACTTGTCAATCTTGTTAATGATCTTGTCAAACCGGAACTTTACCGGTCAACTTCATCAATTCCGTTAACGATCAAATCTATCCAGTACCAACAGGTTTGACAGAACTGGTTAGGTTGCATAATGATTTCGAGAATTTTTTCGTTTTCATCTTCGAGAGTAATTTCATCGATCCAGTCTTGATCCTCTGGGCCATGAAATCCAATATATCTAACAGATCGTGCCAGAGCCAGTACGCGATTGGTCGATATTCATTCTGAGTCACCAGCAAATCATTTAAGCATGTTGTCAACTTTTGATTATCTTGGAGGGCAGTAGGATTTTTTCTTTTAATTTCATTATATAACAAGAAGGCCAGACAAGTCCAGTAGGCCCACTTTACCGTGTTATCACAGTTGTTGCAATGCAGTCGTCCAGCATGTTTAAAATCATCATGTAGTGTATAGGGTGAAAAATAAATACACACTCGGGGTTTCCTTGTTGTATATATTCCTTGAAGTAGAAACCGGTTTTTCTAGTTTAGTAAGGTTCCCATTGTCTATTGCTTCGTAGCCTTGTCACCAAGGGTGTTCTTGGCTTGTAACGACGTTTCCCAGTTTTACGTTTGGAATCTGGGGGCGTTTCCATCATTATGGCATGTGCTGAGTCCTCAGGCAAAACGGGAGAAGGTGTCTCAGTTCTGATCGGAATTTTTGACTGTTTAGTCGTTACAGGCGTCATAGGTAATTTTCTCGGTGTACCTCTTTTTGTAGACTTAACGTCAGATCTTGAGGAAAGATTATTACCGTCGGGAGTTCTCTCTGTGGGAGGCGCTGGCTCTGACTTGGGTAATACCACAGCTGGTTTTACGGTTACTTCAGTTTTCATTTGTTTTGTTAATCCTTGGTACCTCTGTAGAAGATGATCAAGCAATAAAACTTTTTGATCTTCTGGGAAAGAGGAGTCCATGATTCGCTTCATGTCTTGATCTAAACGTGTCAAAGTCGTGAGTTGAGCGGGAGCCGTCAATCGATGTTCTGTTTCCATGCTTTGTAATAAATGTTCAGGTATCATCACCATTTTTTGTGCGTGCTTCGTTTGAAAACCTTTCCTAATAAATCAATGGCAAGGGGAGCGATTAAAGAAGCGAGAGCCGGTAAAAATCCTCCCTTTTGATTGAGCACTTGCTTTTTCTTCTTAAGACTTGCTTTTTTGTGTGTTAGAGGAGCTTTGACTTGTGTGGCTTCAACCGTTTAAATGATGGAGTACGTATCAACATGTTCTCTTTAAGAGCCAGAGCGGTCTCGCTGATGGCTTCCATTTGTCCCTTGTTAGCATGCACACTCATCGGATTTCTCAAATACTGCTCGCTAAAATACTCTGAGTATAATTTAAACCGCTCTGAGTATTAAAAAAAAATACGGCGAAATACTCTTATACTGCTCGCTAATATACTCCGAGTAATTGAGAGCTACTCTAATTTGAAATCGTACCGAGTAATTAAAAGCTACTCCGGATGCTGAATGCTCGTGAGTATACCCTGAGTAATTGAGAGCTACTCAATTTGGGGTCATCAGTTTGGATTGGCAAAGTAACGAAAAGCTACTCCGGCTATATACTCGAATGCTGAGTATACTCTGAGTAATTGAGAGCTACTCAATTTGTCTTCATCAGTTCGGATTGGCAAAGTAACGAAAAGCTACGCCTGCGATATACTCGAATGCTGCTCGTGAGTACACTCTGAGTAATTGAGAGTCACTCAATTTGTGGTCATCAGTTTGGATTGGTAAAGTAATTAAAAGCTACTCCGGCGACATACTCGAATGCTGCTCGTGAGAATACTCTCAGTAATTGATAGCTACCCAATTTGTGGTCATCAGTTTGGAATTATTGTAAGTACTCGGTAAATAATGTCTCAATAACCAAACGCTAGTCACTTTCAATAAATTGCTTAATCGGATCTCATGGAAGTCCACATGTAAATCTATTTCATTTCAGTCATTCCATTTCTGTTACTGTTCCTTTCTAACCAGAGCTATACATAGATCCAAAGGGAGAATTTCGTACGCAATGTTCTTCAACAGTACTATTAAGTGATCAAATAAGGAAATTGCTTTTTGTACTTGGCTCCTGTTGTTCTTGTTTAGAATTGGATTAGTCGTGTTGTATCCTCTAGGGCAGGTAAGAACCGGATTACCTTTACCCTAAACTTGGTTAAGCCCAGTAGACCATGAAAACCTAATCAAATCTGAGTGACTCCGTAGTTATAATGAGGAAGACGCCATTGCTTTACTCATTTGAAGACCGGCAATCGTCGAGTAAACACAAGGGAGTCTATGGGGCATCTTTGTCGATTCTGCGAAAGATCATTTAGCCGAAGATACAACAGAGACCGACACGAGAAACAAGGTTGTCATAAACGTTTAGAAGAGGAGACGATCGAGAGCTATCCAACTTCGTTTGGCCATGCGAAACCCAACAAAATATATAAAGACAGTCTTAGTCAAGATGAATATGATGACGATGTTTATGACGATGTTGATAAAGATGAAACAGAAGTTGAAGAGGAGGATTTTAGTGATAAGGATAGCCAAAGCATGACCAGTGCCGCTGTAGATGAAACAGAACATGAAGAGGAAGATTTTGGCGCAGAAGACGACAGAAGCACGACTAGTACCGTTGAAGATAATGATACTGATCCCTGGGATAAATTGCGCGAGGAATCTGTGAATGATCTGAATACCGCCTGGGAGGAGCAGGTCGAGCAATACACAACGCAGGGCTTACTCAAGAATGTTGCCGAACATCGTGCGTCTAGTCTTCTACTTCCTGCATACAGAAAGAGGCTACGAGTCTTGTATCTGGTCCAGTACACAAACAGATCTTGAAAACACTGCGTAGGTTTATGGATGATGAAGAAATGGATTACGCAGAAGCCGCAGAAGCAGCAATTAATAAACGCAAATACTTATTAAACAGATTGATTAAATACGAGGACATAGCTGAAGAAACTTCGAGTGACGATGAAAATGAAGAATGGAGTCATACAACTGCAAGAAAAAGAAAATACCACGAAATCTAGTGGAATGGCGGTGGTTATTTCCCTAGAAATAACCACCATAATAAATATTATTATTATTATTATTTTTATTATTATTATTAGACGTAATCCTTACACGTTCGGACGCGTTCTTTGCTCTGAATCCGACGCTTTAATAAAGCCAAAAGAAAGTATATTTTACTCACAATAAAGAAACCAGTATCTGTATCATTTTTGTGTTTAAGTGTTTCAAAAACCTTTGGCGAATAGACATTACAGGTTGCGTGATTCCTAACCACGAAAGACTTTAGACAATTCTAATCAACCAGTTGATTAAGCAATGTTCGTGCAGAACATGAACCGCGCTCGGCCCATGGCCGCGCGGTTAAAAAAAAAAAAAAAGAAACCGTGGAGATTAAGAACCGCGCTCGGCCAATGACCACGCTATTAAAAATAAAAATAAACTCAGTGCAAAACATGACCTGCGCTGGCCGCGCGGTTAAAAAAAATAAAAGAAATAAACTCATTGCAGAAAATGAACCGGGTTCTACCCATTGCCGCGCGGTTAAAAAATATATAAATCCCGTTCAGAGCAAGAACCGCGGTCGGCCCATGGCCGCGCTGTTAATAAACCACGAGTAGAACAGTAACCACGTACGGTCTTTTGCCGAGCGGTTAATAACACATACGAGCCCCGCCACATCTCTCCAAAGTCAATAATCACACAGAAAATTGAAAGTTTAAAGAATTTTTAATGAATCGCCACGTGTTTTGTAATGAACCTTTTGTACCAACACCAAAAGCGTGACATTCTGTAACAGGACAGTGATGAACATTATCATCTGCATGAAAACCGCAACTAGATAACAATGTGTTTTTGGGGATGATGTGTCTGAGTTTGTCGTATTTAGGCCAGCCCAAAGTTTCCAGATTGAGACAAGGAATGTTCAGTTTCGTCAACAAATCTTTCTCCACATGTCCTCCCTTGTATCCAACCACGGTTCTCTCACCATTGCTGCAATTTTTGTACATCGAGTATATGTCCTTGATCAGTTCACCGAGGACTTCGGGTTTTTGGAAATGTTCAGCCTTGAGGGGTTGATAGGTCAATCCATGTATCTTCCGTCTCACGAAATTCACAGTTCGTTTGTCCTTGTCGCTCAAGTTCTTGTACGGTACGGGTATGAAAAACGTATGGCGTCCATGTTCTTCGTTCCAAGAGAAATAAGCCAATTCTCTGACATGAAATGTCTTATCGCGGAAGAAACCTTCTAAATCTAAAATGAAACAGAGATTATCCTGTAACACCTCCATGTTTGAAAATGAATGAATGTTCACTTGCAAAGGGGTCTTTAAGAGATAGGTTGACCAATCAAAACTTGTCACGTCACTGTACTCGTCGCAGATCTAATTCCCTTCAGAGGGGCCTGCCAACCCCCACCGTCGCCTCTCCATAATATCAGTGACCCATCCTCCATTCCTCTTCTTTTCCTGTTGAAATGCACGTTCACGTTCCCGTTCTTCAAGAGTTCCATTTCTCAGTTTTTCAGAATACTGTCGGTCCCCTTCTCTAAATTCGTCCGTCCTTCTCTTTCTTTTTTCTTCTCTTTGTCGAATTTCGGCATTCTGCCTCTCGATTTCTTTCTGCAGGGCCTTAAACAATTCCTTGGGTCGTGGATACCCTTCTCGAACTCCACGGCTGAAAACAGTGCGTTTGACTTCAGGGTTAAAGTGAACTTGTGTTCTCATGTTGTCGAAGTTGAATGAAAAAACCAGGACCTCTACATTCCTTTTAGCGTTAGTTTGGTAGAAAAACAGGACGCAGTCAAACCGGTTTAAATTTGAAGCCTAGACGCTTTCAAGCTAGTCAAATTTTAAACGTACCAATCGAATGATACAACATTTTCATCGGATTAAGGCACCATTCCTCAGGTTCTTCCACTCCCGTATATTGGGAAGGAGCCGCCATCCCTGTTCGTACACGTTTGACTAAACGTACCTAATGCAACGCCATGGGTTTTACGATTTGGACTGCCATACTATCAGGAAAATTTTTATCTTGTAAAATTAGCTGTTGTTTAGCCGCCAAGCGTCCTGCTTTATCTAACCAAAGAACTTTCCGCTATTTTTCCTTGATAATAGTTAGAGAGCTGGTTAAATTCGTCGACTGGAACCATTACTTCATCCATCTGTAATTTGTTTTAGTGCGGTTTTGTAACAGTCTTACCAATATCTTGTCTCTTCCCGCACCTTTTCCAGTTCTTTTTTAAGACTCTTCAGGGTTTTTTTACCCTCGCCGCAGTAGTGACACAACGTAATGGTTTCACAGGCTGGTGTGGAATCTTGTGTCTTCTGACAGGAAACGCAGATGTCACTGTACTTTAAAGCCATGTAGTCTTGGTACAAGCCATTGTACTTTCGTTGCAAAGTCTTTCCAGTTGTCGACTCGCTTGTTGGCCTCTTACAAAAACCCAATGAGTCTCGACAAACTAGATTCAAGTTTGCCGTCTGGTACTACATCCACACTTTCCAGAGGATATCTGTTTTGCTCTCTCTCTTTTAGCGAACACATTTGTGACATTCGTTTAATCCCTACCAAAATCCACAACCTGTCTGACTTTTGAGATGTTCTGTCGTTTCAATGAAATTCTGCGTTTACTCAATTCTCGTAGTACCTTCTTATATCGTTTTAACTTATGGTAGGTCCCAGGTCTAATAGGGATCTTTAATTCGTTTTATGAAATTAA
>JAEMPF020024789.1:0-15000 GCA_022496165.2 Catalaphyllia jardinei
AAATTTTCCACAGATAGAATGTGATTTCTATCCATATCTAAATCACCAGTCATTTTTCTACTACCATCTAGTTTCAAGACATTAGTATCAACATGAACTTTTGCTATTTCTCCATCAACATACTTCTTATTAGTAGCATCAGAGTCATCTACAGGATCACCTAAACCATTGATGAGATTACTATTCAGATTCAAACTCTCAAAATATAGAATCTTGTGATTATCCTGGACATCATTAACATCAAAAATAGCGTGATTGAAAGTTGTTGAGTATTTACCCTTCACCACTCTTGAATAAAACAGAAATTTTATATTTTTATTGTATTGAGAACCATAATAACGGATTTGGAATATTATCCCATCATCTTCACCACCCTCTCCATCACTTATGAATTGAATGATTGATTTAGCATATTGATTAGATATTTTGTCACTGTCAAATGTTTTCATGATGAAATGTCTGTCACCGTGGACATTAAAAATTATTGTATCATCAACAAGGAAACTACCAGCATCACCAATAATGAATATTTCAAAAACAGAGGTATAAGTACCACTCTCTAATTGATTACCTTTCATTTTTATACTAGACCATGCTTCTCCACCAAAACCAGTATAATCACCTTCTTTCTCAATTATATAAGCATCATTATGCGTCTTATGATTTTGAAAAAAGCGGTCTGGTGATGTATTTGGTGGTGAACCTACAGTTAATTGACTCTTATCACCAAAGTCTTTATAAAATCGAAAACTTGGTTGTAAATGATAACTATTTTGACTGACTTTAGTATGTTCTTTCAACACTTTTAAACTAACTGCATCATTGTCGCCAGTAGATTCACCAATATTAGTTAATCGCTTCCCTTCAATATCATAATTACCACCATCTGTTAAATTAAATCCAACACCTGGTAACCCAGGTAGTCCACGTTTACCAATAACTGATGATGATGAAGGCAAAAGTCCGTTTGAATAACTCATTTATATTAATAGATTATATTTTTTCATTGAAATTTTTAGTGGTGAATTACTTATACAAAGGAATATGGTTCCTTAGTTGCTTTTTCATATGACTCTTGAAATACTGTTTTCACGGCAAATTAAACTCTTCTCATTAACACTTGGAAACTCATAAATGGAGAAGTGAGAACAATTCAGTCTGATGTCTTTTGGAGTTTTATAATAGCTTTGACTTAGATAAATCACGCTGCAATTTTTATGCCGTCCTCGTATAAAATAGTCGATTAATGGTTTTTGGTTTTTCTCACATACATAATCATCAAAAATGACGATTTTTTGTGAGTCAGAGTCAAGATCTTGAACTGGAATAATTTCATCATTTCTTGCTTCAATAACATCATAACCAACCTCATCGCTTATCGGTTGAAAGACATCCATGAGATTCTGATACTTAGATTGTTCTAAATTTTTAGCATACAAATAAACTTTATCAAAATATAGCAGATTGTAGATCATATGCATTAATGTGTTTGTTTTCCCTGAACCACTTGGACCGCAAATCAGCATCCGAAAACATTGATGAGGTATGAAATCATATAATTGTCTGAAGTTTGAGACCACATCGTCTTCAACATCATAATTCGGTATTCTCATTATATTATATTGGTATATTATTTCAACATGGTGTTCAACATTGTTTTTTATATTTGATTTGTCATTTTTATGTAAAGTAATAATATAACAAAAATGAGTTTGCTTAAATGGAAAGAAGTTGCAAAAAGTAAAACAAAATTAGGGAATAAAATTATTTATGTCCATGATCTAATCACACAACATAAAATCGGTCAAGAGACAAGCCAATCATCATTTGAAAAGGTATTTAAACCAGTGACAAGTAAATTAGATGATGTAATTGACAGTAATTAAAGAAGCCTAAAAATAAAAAAAGACCACCAAAGAAAGGTGAGCCTGGTATTGACTATATGCCTGAAGTTGATCCATATGAAGACATGGATGTAGAAGGTCTGATTAATTTTGGTGATTATGTACCACCACAACAGGAGAAACAAATAGTACCAAAACCTCCAACATATGAAGAATCGTTGTCGGATCTTTTGGAAGGGAAGAAGGAGATATATGTCGATCCCCAATATCTTCCGGAGCAGCAACCCAAACAGGATCTGCCACCTGAATATCATGATAATGAAGAAATTGATTATACAATAGATGATGAAGATATAATTAGAGAAACGTTGGAAAATTTAGGTTTAACTAACTATGAAAGTGTTGATAAGGTTCTTAATCAGCCGGAAATGACGCCACAAAAAAGAAAACTATATCTTAATAAAACAATAAATAATGCGGAATTTAAGAGGAATCAGCTTAGAGGTTATAAGTCAGGTGTTACAAAAAGATATAATAAGGGGGAAATGTCGGAAGCTGAGAGGCAGTTTTTAAACAAACGGATAGACAATTCAAGAGCTGTATTGAATGAATACATAAAATATCATACTGAACTGAAAAAAGGTTCTGTGATCAAAGCCCGAAGAAGAAAACAGAGAGGTGGGAATGTTATGTTTTTCAACAATCCAAAACAACTTCTCAAGAAATTAGAATTGATCATTGGTGAAACCGTTGCAGGCAACACATCAATTAAGATGAGAAATACAGGAGTTAGTATATTGGACATATTATTGAGAATGTCAACAATAAATAGACCACAGAATAATAAATTGTATAATCAGTATTTCAAAGTATAATTGTGTAAAGTTATTATATACATGGATCGCGAGAGTTTTATCATCATACAGCGTCAAAGATCAAGGAAACAACACTCCTCGGAATTTTATAACTGAATTCAACAGACCTATAATATTGGATAGCAATTCTCAATATGTAGCTGGCTTGAACCGAATCATTAACATGTCATTCACATGGTTTAATGTAAATTCATCATACAACAATCAGCTAATAAAGTACAGCTCTGACAATGGTTCAACATTTCACAACATCACTTTCCCAGCAGGAGTCTGGAACTATACTGATTTTGATACATACATCAAGGACATAACGACGATTGTCAAAGATGGTGCTAATAATAATGAGTATCCCATCACTCTCGAATTTGATAATACAACATTTAGGGTTACAGTCACATTAGCCAAGAATTATCAACTTGATTTAACTTCAAGCAATTTCAATGACCTGATTGGGTTTGATAAAGAAATATTGAAAAATCAACAGAACATAGGACCAAAGGTGCCTAATATCAGTCAAGACACAGACATTCTTAATATCCACTGCGACCTCATCAATGATTCACTTGTAGACGGTCAGGATACAGACATCATTTATTCCTTCTCAACCAGTGTGCTTCAACCTAGTTACTCCTTTACAATTGAACGAAGAAGAGTTACATTTAATCCAATCAACAAGAATAGTATAAATAGTATTAGGATACATATTACAGATGGAAAAAGGAGATTAATTAACCTGAATGGAGCTGATACATCTTTTTCATTAATTCTATAAAGGATAGAATAATATAACATAATATTATAATGAAACCATTTGAATTCACCAGGGTTTATCATCCAAAACTTGGTATTTTTGTGGATAAACATGTAGGATCAGGGATTATCGTTGATAATATTTTCAAACCAATGAAGAGTGCTGCGTCATCTGTTGTAAAAAAGTTCGCCAAGAAATCAGGTGAGAAAGCATTAAAATCAGTAGGTGAAAGGGTAGGTAAAAAGACATCTGAGAAGTCAGGAGACCTGATAATGAAAAGGCTTAGGAATATGAGAATTGATGATGTAGGACAAAGAGCTAAAATAGTTCCACCACAGCGAGAAGAAAGTACAGATATGATTATTGATAGACTGATATCAGGATCAGGAAGAAGGAGGTAAAATTATGTAATATATTAATATAATGGCTTTCAGAACAAGTGAATATTTGCAAAGATATGAGTTGGTTCGATTTCAACTGAATGATGTTATTAATATCCCAGCTAATGGTCAACACCAACAAAAAAATGGGTATAAGTTCACAATCAATGATAGGTCTGCGTTCTATGATTGGTATAATGCTTATTTTGAGGTGCAGTTTCAGTTACAGGTATTGGCTGATGGTACAGGTGTTCCAGATGCAACCCGATCAACAGTTATTAATGGAGCTCATTCATTAATTAACCATTTGACAATAAAGAGTGCTGGTAAGATTGTATACGAAACTGATAATCTTCATAAAGTAACTTTTGTTAAGAACCTCTTAGAATACAGTGATGATTTCAGTCGATCGGTGACTAAAGATAGTTTTTGGTATCTGGATGTTGCAAATTTGGCTGATATGACTGCTGCTGGAAATACAGGATTTGAGGCTAGACGAAATTTAACGAACAGAATTGGTGAAGATGGTGGAGCTGCAAATGCCGCCAAAGATGTCAATGTAATTATACCTCTTAATCGATACGGTTTCTTTGAAGAGTTACATGATAAAATGTTGGTCCCAATGCAACTTCAGTTCGATATACAGTTACAGAATGACGCAGAATTTATATATAAGGCAGCTGCAGCAGCTGCTAGTCGAGTGGTTGTCAATAGATTCTTACTTTGGGTTCCGAGACTATTACCAAAGGACACTTTATACGAATATTGAATCATTTTTGTCTAAGAAATCTTGGACGTATAAAAGAGAATTGTATACATCTTCCAATCCAACACGGAGCAGTGATTTCTTCCAGATCTAACCAAGTATTGACAATGTTGTTTCCGTCTTTGTTTACCTCCAACGAAATAAAACAAACAATGAAGATACAAATCCTTACCACTTTGATACTTTCGAACTGAATGCGGCTAATAATAATAGCAGTCTCTCGTCATGTAGATTGGAATATGGAAATGGAGTATTCTATCCAGAAACTGAATACGATACGGAATCAAAAGTAAGGATCTTCAACGATGTGATGCCATATGGAATGAGAAAGAATAATTACAATAGCGGTACCCAACTCAATATGTCTAATTACAACTCTCTTTATTCTCTCATATATTTTGATTTATCCTATCAAGCGGATAAAATAACTAGAGACCCAAAGCAATTGATATTCAGGTATAAACTGAGCGCAAATAGTGCTGCAAATGTCCGTATCCACGCCGTCGTCCTATATGATGAGACTATCGTCATCGACAAGGTGGGAAATGAATTGGTTATAGTGTAAAAAGTCAGTAATAATATATTCCTTATTTCACATATGTTTTATAATCAAAATTATATAACATATATTATATACAAGAAATGACTCTGCTTTTTGCAATAAATGATAAACTATCAGAAAATCAGAAGAAGAATATTGGTGATGCTTATAGTAAAAGAGAAACAGTCGTCATAAGGCTAACTAATGACTCTCTTCATGGAAATGACACTCTACATGTCCCAGCTACAGTGAAGGAGAGATTGGAGAAGAATCGGAAATTGAATAAAGGTATGGATATCAAACTTTCCAAGACTAATATCAGAAAACAAGTAGGTGGTAGTTTACTAACCTCAGCTCTAGCTCTCGCACGTGCATTCAGACCAACAACTGCGAAAACCATGGGATTGGCAGCTTTAGCAGGAGCAACCAGTGCAGGCGCACAACAACTTGTTAAAAAGATATCCGGAAAAGGACAAACTGGAGGTTTCCTCATTCCACAAAACAAAATTGATAAGCTTATTGCAAACAAACACCTACTAACTGTAAAACAGAAGAAAGATATATTGGACGCTCTTCAAACAGGTTCAAGTGTTCACATAAGACCAACAAAAAACAATCAGGTGGTTTCCTTGGTACTTTACTTGCCAGTATTGGATTCCAATGGTTTTGAAAGCTTTAACCGGAAGGGGTGCTCCTCAAATAGGACTTCCTCGCGTCCCTCGCTCCACTCCCAGTAAGGGTGGTAAAGGAGCTCCGAGTATAGGTGCATATAGGTCGCCACCGTTTTTTGGCAGTTGGGGTGACAACCAAGTTGGTATGGGAAAGAAAAGACAAACAAAAAAAAAGGCAAGGGTCTACTATTAGGACCAAACAGCCCGTTCAATCAAATTCCACTTCTAGGAGCAATACTATGAAACCTAAATTCCATAAAAACATCCCATTAAGCAACCATGATCTGCTAAAATGGTGTAGATATCTCAACATCCCAATCAATGATGTTCTATCAAGAGATGGGAAGGTTCCACATAATCATAACCAAGCATTATTTATTTACAATCTTGAACCATCATATATGAGTGGAAGCCATTGGGTAGCTACTTATGTAAAAGATGGAGTGATAAATTATTTTGACAGTTTTGGTATCCCTCCTTTTCAAGCAATGGTAAATCATGCGAAAAGAAAGAATTTGACTCTGCTTCATCAAAATAATCAAATTCAAAATATAAATACAACCACATGTGGATACTTTTGTTTATACTTTTTGAATGAAATGAATAAGGGGAAGTCGTATCATGATTTATTAAAAGTGTTCAATATACATGATACAATGGACAACGAGAGATTGATTGAATATTATATCAAAAATATCTAAATTATATATATAAAATGGTGAAATCATATTGTGTTAAACAGAAGAAACAAACTGAATGCGTTCCAGGTAGTGAACGATATACCAAAGCTAAAAATGGGCGTATGATGTTGAAATGCACTTGTGCTGAATGTGGGATAACAAAGACCAAATTTGTTAAGAACAAGGGAAACTGATTAAGCCCTCACAAGATGGGGGCTTACATGGAGAACAACTGCTTAAAAGTAGTGTTAAAGGTTTATTCAATCTCGGACGAGTTGGTGCTGCAAAGGCTGTTAAATCAGATATAGTCAAACAAAAAATAAAAGAGACGGCTAACCAATATCTTGATCAAGCTTTGGATAGTTTCACATCAGACTTATCCAAAAAATTGGATCCAACACATAGTGGTAGTGGATTACCAATACCATTTCCATTTGTTGATTGGAAGAAAGCTTGGAATGTTGTCACTGCACCTGGATTGTTCAAAGGACCTGAAGTGAGTGCAAAAGAGGGTAGATCCTTGGTTGCTGAATACAAGAGACAATGCAAAGCTTACAAAGATGCTGGAGATAGTAGATCATACAACTCATGGATTAAATGGAAAGGTTATGGTGGAGGGTTAGACATCCATAATGCTATTCTCAAGGTTGCATCAAAGAAAGGGTTTGTGATGCCTGGACATAAGTATACAGGGCCTGGAAACCCTCTTGAAGATCAACTGAGGTATGATCCTAATACTGGTCAGATACTTGAGATATATCAACAACCGACAGGTAGAACAGATGCTGTTAGTATGCAGCACGATGTTGATTACTCAGTTTGCGGTAATAAACCAAAAGGTGATCAAGTGAACTGCAAAAATGAAGCTGATCGTAAGATGGTTAAGGCTCTCGATGCCATTCCATGGAAAGATCGACAATGGGGACATACTATTGCCAGAAATGCTATAGCAACTAATTCAAAGTTGGGTATGGGTGTGAAGTCAAAAAACGGGAAAAGCCGTCGAGTGAGGAAAACTGGCAAGAAAAATTAGCTGATGAGTTACATACACCCATAAAACGCAACTTCACTCGGCGGCGTGTAATCACAAATCATATCGATGAAATATGGGCAAGTGATTTGGTTGAAATGCAACAGTTCAGTAAATGGAACAAGGGTTACCGATATCTTCTAATGGTTATTGATGTATTCAGCAAATATGGTTGGATCGTTCCATTGAAGGATAAGAAAGGTGAATCTGTCACTGAAGCATTCAAAACAATATTCAAGGAAGGCAGAAAACCACAATATATTTGGGTTGACAAGGGAAAAGAGTTCTATAACAAACATGTGAAAGACCTATTAGAGAAAAATGGGATACAAATGTACTCAACCGAGAATGAAGAGAAGTCCTCAGTAGTTGAAAGATGGAATAGGACAATTAAATCCAAAATGTGGAAACAATTCACAACTCAAGGTAATACAATGTATCTAGAAATGTTACCTAAACTAGTAAAACAATACAACAACACAAAACATTCAAGCATAAAAATGACACCGGTTGAAGCATTTGATAAGAGGAATGAGGGTATAGTTTACTTCAATTTATACGGTGATATGGAAACATCAAAACAGAAACCAAAATTTAAAATAGGTGATAAGGTCAGAATATCCAAATACAAACGGAATGTGTTTGATAAGGGTTATACACCAAACTGGACAGAAGAAGTGTTCACAGTTGATAAGATCCAATACACAAATCCAATAACATACAAACTAGAAGATCTCAGAAATGAAGATATTCAAGGGAGTTTCTATGAATCTGAATTATTGAAAGCCAAACAGGATGTATTCCGCATCGATAAAGTCATTCGGAGGAACTATAAGAAGAAACAAGCTTTGGTTAAATGGAAGGGACATGGTGATGATTTCAACAGCTGGATTCCAATGAAGGATTTAGGAAATATATGAAAGTGATATAAGAACAAGTTATGTAATCTTATATTGATAAGATGATATAGTATGATTATCATATTATAACACGAATTACAGTTATCAATACTGATTATTGCTATTAATGATAGCCAAAAATATCATTATTTTTGGTTATTTTTGCAATGTTTCTTGTGAAGATATTTATAACTATTATTGTATACTTTATCACAGTTAGGACATCGGTATTCCTTGTTTCGCCATTTTTTAATAGATTCCAATCGGTGTTTCTTTTTGTCTTCATCTAATACTTTTCGCGGTCTGATATTAGCCGATTTTTTGTAGTCATCTGGTAAGTCTTCTTGTTTAATATATTCAAATGTATAAGAATGACCATCTTTCTTCGACACGATGTACGCTTCTGGTGCCAAGTTTAAAAGAACACTGCTCCAATATTTCTCATTTGTATAATACAAAAACGTAAATATCTCTAAAAAGAAAAAAAATATCCCCAAAACAAAAAGGCCATTCTTCTTTACTTTGAAAAGCCTTTTCAATAAGCAGCAATTGTTTTTTTTTTTTACTTCATAGGCGCTTTAAAACTAAATTTACACATCGACGTCAGTTTTTTATGTTTCTCCTTTGATTGATGATATATTGCGTCATGGAACCTCGAGTCGCAGGCGAATGCTGTGGCAGTAAACTTTGACATTTATGACAATTTATCATCAACAAGAAGGCAGACCCATAAAAACTGACGTCAATTACGTCTTTTTTACAACAACAAGACTCCAAAAGGGTCAAATGCCGCGAGTAAATGAGGGAAGCGGCGCCGTAAACAAAGACAAGTGAATATTGTTTAAAAGAATGATGCAAACGTCGTCAATAGTTTTTCAGTTTTTAATTGGCTACTTGGAAAACTGAACAAAATCTCATCGGTTCAAACTTTGATAGTCTGACAGCTGAAAGTTGAACTTGACAGCTTGAGTAATTTAGAATTTATCCGTCTGCACTCTTATTGATGATAAAAATGAGCCAATCAGCGCAGGAGAAATTATCCAGTTATTCTAAAATTAGATTTTGCACTTTTCATACCTAGAAGTCAGGATGGCCGAGCGGTCTAAGCCGTCAGACTCAAGGCTAATCGCCTTCCCATCACACGATTCCCTGTTTTTTAGGGTCAGACTATTTGCCTTATAAAAATGTATCAAGTTACAGAAGAGCAGCTGGAAGGCGATACATGATTGAAGTAATCCAAATTGAACAAGGTTTGAGCTATCGGAAGTTAAGAACAAACGACCGAGAATAAGGAATAAACAGTGCTTTTCTATCCATGAAGTGTACATTTTAATCAAATTTAATTACAGACAAGAGTATATCGAATGAAAATAAAAATAAAAATACAATACGAGAAAGGAAAGCAGCAGGGAGAAATCACACGCTGCTTCAAAATAAATTTAATTGACTCCCCTCGTATTGACATACATGGTTTGAGTTCTCGAGGGCAAAACTACATAGAAAATGACCTGAAGGGAATCAAAAATTGCTTCGAGTTAACCGTTAGATTCGAGTTACCGAGGGTTCGAGTTATCGGGAGTGGACTATACTTATGCATGACAGTAGATTTCAAACAGTCTCGCTTTTGCTCAAAAATCCGCGGAAAAACACGCAATTCCTAAGCAAAGGTCAGCGAACGAGCAGAGGCGAGAGCCGTCAAGTAGCGGGAGTGGCGAGTAGCTCGCTTGTTCGCTTGCTTTCTTCCCTCGTGAATTTTTGAGGAGAAGGAAGGCGTACATGGAATGGTCAATTTAGATATCGAAGCCATCACATACAGTTGTCAGGATGGCCGAGCGGTCTAAGGCGCCAGACTCAAGGTTAATTACCTTCCCAGCACATAGTGGGAGCGGGCATTCTGGTCTCCTAATGCATAACAGCCGAGGGTTTGAGTTACCGAGGGTTTTTGTTACCAAAAGTTCCAGTTACCCAATGGTTCGAGTTATCGTGGGTTTTAGTTTTCGAGGGGTTGAGTTATCGAGGGTTTGAGTTACCGAAGGTTCGAGTTACCGAAAGTTTGAGTTACCAGGGGTTTGCGCTACCGAAGGTTATTGTTCTTGAGGGTTCGAGTCAGACCGAGGGTTCTAGTTTTCGAGGGTTCGAGTTACAGCAGGTTTGAGTTACCGGGGGTTCTAGTTATTGAGGGGTTAAGTAACCGAGGGTTTGAGTTACCGAGCGTTCGAGTTCCCGAGGGTTCTACTTATCGAGGGTTGAGTTCCCGAGGGTTCTAGTTATCGAGGGTTGAGTCAGTCCCGAGGGTTCGAGTTACTGAGGGTTTCAGTTATCGAGGGTTTGAGTTGTCGAGGGTTCTAGTATCGAGGAATTGAGTTACCGAGGGCTTGAGTTATCGAGGGTTTGAGTTGTCGATGGTTTGAGTTACCGAGGGTTTGAGTGATCAAGGATTTGGGTTAGCGAGAGTTTGAGTTGTCGAGGGTTCTAATTATCAAGGGTTTGAGTTACTGAGGGTTTGAGTTATCGAGGGTCTGAGTTACTGAGGGTTTGAGTTACCGGGGACTTTAGTTACCGAGGGTTTGAGTTATCAAGGTTTGAGTTACCGAGAGGTAAGCTACCGACGGTTTGAGTTATCAAGAGTTCTAGTTATTGAGGGTTTGAGCTACCAACTGGTATGAGCTACTGAGGGCTTGAGTTTTCTAGGGTAGTATAGTGGTAATGGATCTTTATTTAAACTCGGTTAAAAAAATCTTTAGTCATAACAATAGTATTTTAATTACAATCATTTGTTAAAATTAAAGTAACTATAAAAACTGATTTACAAGATTGCCGAGTGGAAATCGAATGTTTTAAATGTGTGCTCGATTTCCTTCTTAAACTGCCCAATTGATCTAATCGCCCTAATATTTTCAGAAAGAGAATTCCACAGTAAGGCACCGCTATAGCCAAAGCTACGTTTCAAATATTCAGTACTACGCGGCTTGTGTAAGTTAAACGGCTTACGAAAAGAATCACTCAAGTCATAACCTGTGTGTCGCTCACTGAATAATTCATGCAAGTATACTGGGGTAACCCGTTGAGGGAATTAAACATCATTATGGCTTTCTGCTTTCTTCTTCTTAATCGGATAGCTGGTCCGGCCCACTTCAATGTTTCAAGAAGCAGGCGTGAGTTTACCTTGCAGTCAGCTTCCAGACTATTCCTAGCTGCTCGGTTTTGCAATTTTTGTGTTTCTCACATAGATAAGAACTCAATCCATCCCAAACGGCGGCACAGTAATTGAAATGAGGTTGGATTAAAGCGTTATATACTTGCTCTGCCAGTGGACTGAGAAATGAGAGACCTAATGCGCTTCAGAGCACCTATTGCCGAGGATATTTTTCTGCATAGTTTTTTTATGTGAATAGACCATGAAAGTCGGTCATTAATAATCAAACTTAATAGTTTGGCATGCTCAACTCTGCAAATTGGTTGGCTCTCTAATTGGATATAATCTCACGACAATTTTCTGCAAGAAACTTTTGACGAGTACTGATCACCATAAACTCAGTTTTTGCGATGTTTAGATTAAGCTTATTTACCTTTAGCAAGCTGTAAAGATTGATGAGGGTTTGAGTTACCATCCACTACTGAACGCTTTCTGCGTAAGCTACCGAGGGTTTGAGTTACCGAGGGTTGTAGTAACCTAGGGTTTGAGGCCGAAGGTTTGAGCTACCGAAGGTTCGAACGAAAAGCTACCGTGGGTTTGAGTTATCGAGGGTTTGAGTTAACCAGGGTTCGTGTTACCGAGGATCTGAGTTACTGAGGGCTGCTAAGAGCTCGTGTTACTGAGGGTTTCAGTCACCGAGAGTTTCTAAGGGTTCGAGTTACCGAGGGTAAAATTACAGAAATTGTATGACGGAAATTCACGTTAGCTCGATGTTTGAGTTAGCGAGGATTCGAGTATCGGGAGTCGACTATACTTAAGCATTAAACTGGTGCAAAACACTGAGCGAAGCTAGTCAGCGAACGAGCAGAAGCGAGAGGCGTCAAGTTTGGAGTCTCGAGTAGCGCACTTGTCCGCTTCCGTTCTTCCCGAGTGGATTTTTGAACAGAAGAGAGACTACTCACAGTCAAACTTTAGACGAGCGTCACCTGCTTGAGCTCTGTGTTGGCTGCCACGTCTGTCATCGCTAAAGAACTTCCTAAAAAGTGATATCCTTTAACTCTTCCACATCCGCTCAAGCTACTTGTATCACCCGTGGAGAGCAGATTAATAGCACTATTATAAACTCCTTAATACACACAGTTGTCAGGATGGCTGAGCGGTCTAAAGCGCCAGACTCAAGGTTACCTTCCTAGCAACACTGGGAGCGGGCGTTCTCGTCTCCGAATGGAGGCGTGGGCTCGAATCCCACTCCTTACTTTCTCCTTTTGTCTGATTATTTGTAAAAAGTTACAGAGCAGCAGCTGGAAGAAAATTATGAGTCAACAGACCAAGTTCGATATATTTATATTCTAGCAAGGCTCAGAGGCTTTCAGCAGAAACTTCTATACTTGGTACTCAGTGTTCTGCTTGCATACAAGTGTCTTTTGGGAATTGGGAGCCAAAACAAACTATAGAAATTTACAATGCAATTTTTACCCGAAAACCACGGAATTATGTTGATCACTTAAGTTACTCTAGCCGGCCCCTTACTTTGTTTGGTTTCAAGATTGGTATTCTTAACGAGTTTAATTCAACCTTTTCGATGAAAACACCATTGGCAATACTTCTTCAACGCTTACATTGTCTGATTACTCTAAGTATGACGAAACCCATAATCTAATAATTGCTTATCCTTTCATTTCCTCTTGAAATTTGTGTATCAGGAAAGCGTACATGGAATGGTCAATTTAGATATTTCAGTTGACACGTACAGTTGTCAGGATGGCCGAGCGGTCTAAGGCGCCAGACTCAAGGTTAATTACCTTCCCAGCAACACTGGGAGCGGGCGTTCTGGTCTCCGAATGGAGGCGTGGCTTCGAATCCCACTCCTGACAAATATGTATTTTTTTCCTTTTCTCTGATTATTTGCCTTATAGAAAAGTGACATCAGTTACAGAGGGGTCAGCAGGTTAAGGTTTAACCGAGACTTTAGTAGCACCATCACTATGGTAGCCCGCGCTACGATAGCCTACCACACGTCAGTATTCGTCGCGCGTGCAAAAATGACGCAAGAACTAACGAAAACTACTTCAGCACTTAAATCATTCAGGCGTTAAATCATTTTGGTATATGTAGCGATAGTTTCAAACTCCGTTAAAACATGTATTCAAGCCTAGGGCCAAAAAAATATGGCAAAAAAAGTTTGATAAACATCTGGTAGAAGAGCTCTATTTTACTCTTGCTTTCTGGTACGCGATACATGGCGTCACATGAGTGCGGGCTTAAATAAAGGGCGTGCGCTATTCAATTCTCGTCCAAGGTTGTAAAAACTTGTCTTTGATCGAGGATCGCTCGAAAACCTATCGTACAACCTATGATAAAATTTTCAAAGTTGATTTGTTGAGGTGAATCACGTTAAGAGCCAAAATTTTAAAAAATCCGCAAGACCAAGATTTTGAGCTATGTTTGATTTCACATTCTCTTAGTTTGCAAAAAGTCTGTCTTACAGATTTTATTTTACTTTGTACGAATGTTAAATCACACTCAATTTCTTATTCCTGAAATTTTAAAGTTGGGTCATACGGGTAGATTTTGAGAAAAACGTGGCGTGACTGCCCGGTCTCTCATTGGGTAGTCGGTCGCTCATTTTGGCCATTTGTTGACGTTTAATTGTTTAAATTTCACATAGAATGGTAAAAGACTTGAGCAAACAGTAAATAGTGAAGGGAAAAACACCTTGAGACCTTTTTCAAAAGCGTTAAAAGTTGTGCTCTTATACTCCATCAAAACTGTAGTAAGCCACCTTAAGTTTCGATATGTAAATATTCTAGCATGGCTCCATGGCTTTCAGGATAAATTTTTATGCTTGTTTGTGTTCTGTTTGTATACAAGTGTCTTTTGGGAATTGAGAGGCAAAAGAAACTTTACGTGGAAGCCTCGGAGCCATTTCTAACCCACTCATCCACCCCGGCCCAGGGCATTTAGCGCGTGCATTTGATAGGGAGTATGTTTTTGCCATGGGGAATTTGTTCGCAAAGGGCTGTCCTGAGATGGGACATTTGACAATGTAGTCAAAGACAAAGAACTATACATCGGTACAAAAGCCTGCTTTGTTAATTCATCATCAAAAGGATCAATCCTGCGTAAAGCACGTAAAAGTAAAAAGAGCAAACAAACTGCGGTTATAAACATGACGAGACAACGTATGTTGTAAAATTCTTCATTTATGGACTTGACGTTTCGTATGCTCCAACATACATCTTCAGAATTAACGGTTAACAAAACTACAATTAAATTTAAACAAGAAGACTAATACCAAATAAGTAAAGTAATGACAATGAAAAAGTAAATTAAAATAAACAGACCTAGTTAATTCTGCTGGGAAAAATATAAATGACTAGTAGAGAAGAAGTTTCTCACTGCCAATGTTTTCATTAAGCGCTGGTTT
>JAEMPF020024790.1:0-13641 GCA_022496165.2 Catalaphyllia jardinei
ACTCAGCCTACCTTGTTAATAGAAGACGTAATTCACAATGAGAGGTCTCAGTGCTTAAGAAGAACATGCTTTCTCATTCACTTAAATTTTATGTTCCTTTAAAGGAAGGATATAATGTAAACAATATCTCAAAATGTCAAAATGTTAAATAATAATTAGTTGAACATTTTTTCCTGCGCAATTTCAGCCAAGTCTTATTGTTAATAACATTATTTGTTTTGCATTCACACCCAACACTTCTTCAAAATTCTTCAAGAACATTAAAAAAGAAAGTGGTGATTTATAGGTTATTCCAAGAAGTATTAATGATATCCGCTTTATAATATCTCAAACCATCACAATCTGCCTTTCTGTCCAAATCTAATCACCATGAATTCCGTGCCTAATATTCATATTTGCTGCTTTCTGACATGTCCCTGTACAAAATGGACAAAACGTTTGTACCGGCGTCATTTACAGTGAATTACAAACTTCTATGCTACGGTTTAAATGTGTTCTCAAAGGAAATCATTTCCATCAGCGCCAAATGCCGAAAACAGAGTTTTTATTTAGTATTAGTCTTTGCCCCCTAATTAGTGTGGGTATCACCCAGACTACATCGTT
Organism: Catalaphyllia jardinei; assembly: GCA_022496165.2. Taxonomy (NCBI): domain Eukaryota; kingdom Metazoa; phylum Cnidaria; class Anthozoa; order Scleractinia; family Caryophylliidae; genus Catalaphyllia; species Catalaphyllia jardinei. The sequence continues at coordinate 604 of JAEMPF020024790.1, forward strand.
TGGCACTTTCATAACGTTTTACCATTATAATTGTTATAATTATAATTTTACCAGAGTTTACACAATTTCTTGTAGACCTTTTGTTTGACAATGAAGACTGATTCCTTTCAACATTCTTTCATCATGAATCTTCCGTTAGTGTTGCATCTCTCTACTCCAATTAATCATAAAATAAAAGAAAAGCAAAATATATATAATATATTCACTTTCTCAACTGGAATAAGTTCAACACTTTTAAACAGAATAGACCCTTCTCCAAAATGGCGGCCGAAAATTCAAATAGATTAAAATAAGCTTAAATTAAAAACGTATACTAGCACTAGAAAGGACACCTTTATTTTAGTAACCCTGCAAAGTTTCAGCATCTTAAATGTAACATCAACTGGCAGAATGTATGTAGCAAATTGAAAAATTTACATAAGTTTGTATGATTGGGGGTATGCATTTCAACTTACATTTTCTCAGCTGATATAACACCTGAAATGCTGAAACTTTGCATGGTTACCAAAGTAAATGTGTTCATTCCATGCAGTGCTGGTATACGCTTTTAATTTTGACTTATTTGAATTTTCGGCCGCCATTTTGGAGAAGGGTGTATTATACATTGAACTATCTAACTCTTTTCTGATTGGCCGGAATCGTACAGTGAATTTTCGAAATCAGCGCTCGTGACGTCATAACTGCAGATTGTAAACAATTATTGGATGAGGTTTTTGTGATATCCAGAATAATCAAGGTCGAGGTAAGGGTTATCAGCCGAAGCCGAAGGCTGAGGCTGTTAACCCTTACCGAGACCTTGATTATTCTGGATATCACAAAAACCGAATCTAATAATTGTTTTATTATACATTGAAAGCAAAAATTTGGAACTCATGTTTCTGCTTCTTCACTGACGACAAGCAGTACGAATCGCGCGAAGTTGTCGTGATTACCCTTGGAAATCATGCTTTGAGGTCAAACATGACATGATAACCCGTGACCTTGAGTGTCCTTGACATGATAACTGTATAATCTGCAGTTATGACGTCACGGACGCTGATTTTGAAAATTCACCGTACGCTTTCGGCCAATCAGAAAAGAGTTAGAGAGTTCAATGTATAATAATATAATTTATTTAATTAACTTTATTTATACACGGGTAAAACATCAGCACTTAAAGTAAATACTAAAATTGCATTAATTACATTAAGATACTAATCTACTAATAATTAAATCTAATAACAAAAATCTAGAAACAATAACGTCTATTCGCTTTCGAACTTAGCTTGAGGGAAATAAATGCTTGTTTTTTTTAAACAAGGACGGTGACACCCACTTCTTAATGCGTTAATTTAAACTACACAAAGCTATCCACAATATATCTTGATTTGAAGAAAAGTTTAAAGTTCTGCTTAAAAACATTTTGATTTTAATGCTGTAAAGAACACGTCTTTAGGTAGTGGCTGGGTATGTGCACACGCAGAGAATTCTTAACAATAAGTTTGTAGTACAATCGTAACTCATGTATAACTCATATGGTTTAAAATGTAACTTCAGGGTCTATTTTGTTTAACGTCTCTAATAAATTAATCCAATAAGTGCTTTTATTAGAATTTCTAGTGCCCCTTTCTGCTAAGTAAGGTTGAGCAATGACAACCTCTTTTGTCGCAAAGTTGCTATAAAGGCCATCCATTTTGTGCAAAAACGAGCACGGTGACCCCTATTAATTTCTTATTGCATTTTTAAATTTAAGGTGGCTCTAAACGCAAACTACAGAATATTTTTAAACTTTGCAAAAATTTGTATCGTATTATGCTCGTTTTTGAGTTTTAAGCACTTAAAGCTAAAATTAAGGTTGTTTTTGGCAGATCATATTGTTTCTATGATAACTGTTATATTAAAAGATGACTGCAACTTGTTTACCAATGATTCTGCATTTGTAAAATATCGTTATTGCAGCATCACTTGTTAAACAGTGGTAGTGTTCATTATTCAAAGTGTAGGTTATGGAAAAGTCCTCGAAACTGTTGCCAACCACCGGGCTCAAGAGCGATTCCAAAGCCCGCAATCCTTTTGTACAACAGCATGCCACATGTAATACCCGATACTTTACAAATAATGTAACGGAAACAAGAACGGAATTCCAAACCACGGAAAAATAAAATTCACCAGGGAATTTTTAAAAAATCACCAGGTGCCAGGGAGGTCAAAATTCCACCAGGGAGGGCAAAACAACCCATCAGGTCGGGTTTCACCAGGTCTGTGACAGAGGGGTGTGAAAACTACTAGCGTTTTGGCTTTAGGTTTAAGGTGGTATGTACCTCAAAATATGGCGATGCTCAGGAAAAATTCTATTTTTAGAAAATTCAAGATTTAAGACCCTTGAACACTTGTTGAAAACGCTTTGAAACAATCTTGCCGATTTTACCTCTAAGTGAGTGTGAAATTTAAGGAAAGTACACAGTCGTACACGTTTTTACGTAGCAAAGGCCATAGCAACGGCTGTTTACAGTAAGAACATGACCAAAAGTATAGATTAGTTTAAACATATATTAGCGAAACTTTGTATTAAAGCTGTAAAGAGACGCACAACTCGAGTGATATAGTTACCTGGGAAAAACTTGGCTTTATTTACCATCATAGACTCATTTTCTTTCCCTTCTTTATAGAAACATTTCCTATAATTGCGGCAACATTTTACAAAATAGAGCAACCATTATATCCCCTCCCCGAGGATCCAATCTGTACCCCATTCCCCCAATGTTTGGCTTGTTAAATGCTTAATCGATCATGTAAGAAACTTTAAGTACAGTTTTCTCAAAAGTCTACTTCTGTACTAGCTGACTTCACCGTAACAGTTCAACGTCAAGATTTTCTTTTTTAATTTTTGTTATATCTAAAAGGCAAATAAATGATGATGATGATGATGATGATGACGAAAGCCTGTAAAAAGCACTGAAAACAACAGCTAGCTGTCAAAACTGTAGTTTATTGTATAGAACGACTCAGAAACATACAAGATATGCTTTTTCGAAAATCATATCTTGTTTTGTGAAAGAGCAGGAATTGTTACAGTATTGTTACAGTTAATGCTATCAGATAAAACCTCTAAAGGCTGTGGCTGATTGCCATAGCAACCATTTTCAGGAAAACTTTAAAATGTTTTTCTATTCACGGGTGCAATCAATCACAATTGATCTTTCTCTACCATCCTTAAACAAACTTTTTGGTACTTGATTTTGAGGTACATATCACCTTAAGTAGGATGAGCGTGTTTGCTTGCTGGAAGTCGTTTTATCTATTCCCGAGCGAAAAGGTGTTTTTTTTTTCATTGTAAATGCTTTATTGAAACGAGGTATTCCAGATGCTCATTCCCAGAATTTGCTGACTTTACAGTATTAATTTGTTTGGTTATATTAAACTCTCTGAATATGTTGACATCATCGGTCTTGCCTATCAACGCGTGAAGGGAACATTGGCAGATCCAGACTTTGAGCTAAGGAGGGGCCGGTTTTATTTTTCTTGCCCAGCTGGCTTTTCTTCTTTCAGTCATTTCTTCTTTTTTCACCCAAAATAAGGGTGGGCCCCCCCCCCCCCCCGTCCCCGGGCCCCTCCCCTCCGCCACTGGGGAAATCTCTGAATTGTTCTCATTGTATGTGACTTCTATCAAGCTAAGATCACACAGGTCATCAGAAGCTTTCTTATATGTGAGAAATTACCTTCACTCTTGTATTTGCTTGTCGTTGTTCCCGATATTTTAAGATCGTGTGATCGCAAGTTTGTTTTTCGTTTCTAAGCACGTGCAAGGTGTTGCAGAAGTGTCGTGACGGTCGTAAATATCATCGCAGCATACAGGAAAAGCGAACTGTTACAACAAGCTTCATTACCAGATTAAAAAGTTCAACTTAATTTGCAATATAATATATTGATACAAAGAAGGTATCGTTTTACTCAGAATAACTAAAATTAAAGCTAATCGAGCTGAGTAAAACACAAAAGCTAAATGTTTGCTTGTGCATGAGGGGAATGGAAATTTTCGCCAAAGAAATTTCGGCCACAAAAAATGCCCAGACCTTTTGCCGCAAAAATTTAATGGCCCGAGATTGTGCAGATAGTGCCAAGCTAAATTTGAACGACTTTATATGAATAAAAGTCCTCAAAAGATATGTTACTCGTCTTTTAATAATGAGCTGTCCATAATGAAAGCTTTCAACTTTATTCACTTAACTATTCACGATTCCATTCAACTCAATCGAAAAACAATCATAATAACAACTAAGGCTTTCTCTTTCCTTTGGAAAACAATATTCACCATTTCCACTTAATTTCGTTACCGGGCTTCACTCTTTGCACACAAGCCAACGATGATCATCCACGTTGAAGCCTCTAGGCCTCTTGTTGGTATACATGCATACATGACACGCGCTAGCTTTACTAAGAACGGAGTTTGCAATTATTAAACTGTCTTTCAAGTCATCAATGATTGTTAATTTAAATTCTCAAAACAGACTTATCATAGGTAGCACAATGATAATATTGTAAGTAGCACCAAGGGCCGGTTTAAACGTCGCATTTTACATGCGCCGAATCGAATTGCCAAATTAAGTGCATGTAAAATGCGACGTTTAAATCAATTAAATGCGACATATTTTAATGCGATGCGAGTCAGTCGAATATTCGACTGATCCAGTGGAATACACGACTGAAGTTAGACAGTTGATTTAAATGCCGTACTTTACATGTGCCGAATCGAATTCAAATTATGTTAAATAATCTATGTTTGCTCAAATGGGAATTTAAAACACGTCGCTCGCGCTCAGCAATTTTATTCGGCAAAAATGCGACGTTTAAATCAAATCAGCCAAACGTATTCATTCGAGTCGACTAAAATTAGTACTTGATTCGGCGCATGAAAACTGCGACGTTTAAACCGGGCCTAGAAAAACAAAGAAGGCTTTCAATTTTTGGATGTGATAAATCTGTAACACCGAAATTAACATGAAATTTACTTTCTCCCTCTAATATTTGCTAAAGATTGGGAATGCATAATTCTTGGTGGTGATGTAGCTGTCTCAGTATCTCTTGATGCATCGACACAACTTCAATTCTTCCATCACGAGTTCTCGCCCAACAACGAAGTATCTGAAGAAGGCCGTTCTTAAATTCTGGTATTCTGAATGGATAAATTATTACGTTTACAAGGGAATTGCTGAATTGTAAAAGCTTGACAATATTAACAGTGATGCTTATGTAAGGAAAACCTTCAAGTTTACCACGAATTGCCAGTAGGCTCAGAATTTGAAATGGTAGCCAGGTCAAAAGAGAAGCTACAGTAATAATAAGCAGTGTTTTTGCCAATCTTTTCTCTCTTACCACGTGATTCCAGTCACCCATCATTGTGTTTTGTTTCCTCCATACAACAAAATATGCTATACACATCACTAATAGAGGTGTGTTCAGAAACAGGATAACAAAGTACATGTAGTGCTTTAGTGTTATGATAGACAGATAAAACAGTAACCTTATGGAAGTAAACATTGTCGTGAGGATCCATGGTATAGCAATAGCAAATACGTAAACACGAAAGCTTAGAGTTCTATGTCGAAAAGGCCAGCCTATGGCATACATTCTTTCCAAGGAAATAGCGGCGAGAGTGGAGATTGAGGCAATAGCAGTAAAAATGTCAGTGAATTCGAACACCGACCTTCCCAGAGGATACTGCTGACCAAAGTACAATGCTGTTTTAATAGCTATGTAAAGAGGAACAGTTAGCAGCCCAACCAGTAAATCAGCAACAGACAAACTAATCAAAAGAAAATGAGCGCGTTTACGAAGTCTCTGTTTGAGAAATATCCAGATGGTAAGGAGATTTCCAACAACGATCACTGTCGCTAAAAATCCAAAACACAAACTCCACACGATGTTCCATGAATGAAAATCCATGACAGAAGGCAATGGCTCCTCGAGATGATTCTAGTTTAAACCCTCTGAAAAAAAAAAAGAAATTCGAATGTAAGGTAGGAATGATAATTGAAAATAGAAACATTGCATACAGCAAATATAATCAGTCATTACCTCAGTGTCTCGTTAATAGGGAGCCTCGTATCCAGACTATAAACGTACCCCTCGTCTCCCTTACGCTTACGCGTCTCGCTTACACTTGGAGCTGCTTGGATTAAGGTTTGCGCTGCAATAAGCAAAAGCGAAATACTGCTGAGGCATAGCTTAAGCACTAGGATATTTTGATTTGAAGTTTGGTCAATGAAAACATTCGGAGCCAGATAACGTCGCGTTTAAAGAGTTTAGAAAGTTCGCGTGATTTTCCTTGTGCTTGTGTTTGCGTCGAATTTCGTTTTCACTTGGTTCATCTCTATTGCTTGCGCTTGCGCCGCAATTAAAAACCAGACTTTAGTGCTGCTAATATATTTCTGACATAGAAAAACAGCCATTATAGTCACTTTCCTATATTCCTGTTATTACAGAAAAGGAAGGCTACTTTCCGGGTTGAGTTCAATTTGCTTTCTTTCAAATAAAATTCAACACACTTGAAAGGGGTTTATTTGGACACATTGTCCCGCAAGTTAATTACTAACTGAAACAATTTTGGCTTCTAACGTCCCGTCTTTCACTTATAAGACAACAGCCCGCCCACTGGTGCTGAAAAAGACATTTTTTAATGATTGGAAATTAAATTTCATGTCGTTATCAGCTGCAATGCTGAAAGGCAAATGCCGTATTTTGGCATCTAGAGACCACTTTTTACAGTCTATGTAAACGATGAAAGATTGGTGCTTTTAGTTAATGAATATTTTGACCAAGAATTAAAATCGTTAGGCCGTTTCCCAGCCGCCTTAATTCCATTTATTCGACCTAAAACCTAATATCATATAGCTGAAATTTCCACTATTGCCTTATCTTATAAGTGAATTTAAATTGATTTTACACTGTTTTGATAGCTTTTACGGGTTTAAAATAAAATAAAGCATGTGAATATTTGTATCGACTGTTTGCTTGCTTGGAAAAAGTTGAGTCATTATTGTTTTGCCACAGACTGAAGTTGTCCGCACATGTTGAATAACATAAAGCAGATGTCGCGCGCGAAAAACGAATCGTGGTTCCTAACTACTACCACGCAAAAATAAATGTATTAATCTTTCCTTCTGTCTATTTTTTGCCTCAAGACTTCCTTTCAGAAGCTTTAAAAATTAAGGTAATTACATCTGGGATATTAATTAGCCTTTAAATTTCGCTGAACTACAAGTGCTAATTCAGCGTTTTATTCTCCACATTATTGGCGCGAGGCTTGCCATTTCTACTACTCTGATATTGTGGTGGCTAATACTTGTTTTCATTTTTATTTAGTAAGTGTAACTTTCGCTAAAGAATCAGTATCAAAAACGGCAAAAAGCCATAGAAATTACATTCTGTCGTGAACTGGACACTGCTCGATGCTTCCCTGTTTACAGTATACATTGTTTTAGAATTCAAATAAAAAGGAGCGACAGTTGAGATCTTCCAGTAGCAGTTGATTTAATAGTTTCCAGCCAAGTGTTCCTCCAACTGAACACCAGCAATTCTTCGGATTGTCCGGCTTTTGGTTGTCGGACCGAAAATTTTATTTCTGAAGTCTTTTAATTTGACTTGCAGCGGTTACCTGCCATTTCCTTCTAGAAATCTATAATTTTTTGTCTCTTGATTATCAATCGGAGACTGAACAGAGATTCATCAACTTATTTTATTCAGCCTGCTTCCTCTGACATTGCACAGTCTAGAGTAACGTCAAGTTTAAGTCTTACTTTAGTAACAACATTCTGCCCTAAAGGTTGACCTAAATGCTTCATTATAGTTGACATTTGTACTTTAACATTTTAGAAATTTTGCTCTTTCTTCTGAGCCTCTATTTGTAGCCTTGATGAACGCTCAAGGATTTCAACAGCTCTTTTTTTAATAATATTGGAAAAAAAATTGTGGCATAATTTATTTTATGAACCGACCACTTTGATGCCGTTTTTAATTCGTTTCAATTATATAGTCTTTTTTAACAGCTGAAAACGAACAGATTTGTCCTACCTACTTACTTCTCATATATTTCTACTGTCCGTTTTAGGCTGGAGTACTTCAACTCCTTCACTATGTAAAACGGAAAGTGGAAACGTAATATATTAACTTAGGACTGACAATAAAACTTCCTTTGAACTTTCACTGTTAAAACGCGATGCTGTCAAACGGTGATCATACTAGCACTGGGAAAAAAGAAAGGTTTGACTACAGGCAAAACAATGTTCTTTTCTGAGGAGAGGACAAGCTAACGGTAATAAAAAAACAGTCAGTAGAGAAGCTTACAAATTCACTTAGCCTACCTTGTTAACAGAAGACTTATTTCCTAGTGAGAGGTCCCAGTGTCAATGGATAATATGTAGTCTCACTACAAGGATAAATTTCACGTTGCTTAAAACGTAGAATTTAATGATGACAATATGACAAAATGTCAAGATGTATAACAATAATTCGTTGAACATTTTCCCTTGCGATTTTCAGCTGTCTGGAACTTAAAAAAGTCACGTTTCTGATCGAGAGTTCCGCGTATATCCAAGAGAATGACATCTGATCTTTGAGAATAAGTGCTCCACGAGCGCGCGCCGGATATGAAGTGATTAAGAGTTACCGAGGCGCGTAGCGATGGCTATAACCAACTCATATCCAACAAGCGGGAATGTAATAATTGTTTTATAAAGAGGTCTCCAAAATATAGAGAACTAAAAGTCAATAAAATAAAAAAAAGTTTAAAAATATCACGCGTGCAAACGTACCATGTTTGTAGAGCATGGTATAATATGACTCTCTAATCCATGATGGTTTAGCCAATGAAAACTCTTGAATTGTATTATCCAATGATCCAGTTTTTAATAATTGGAGATATTCTATAGACTCACCTGCGTTGTTCTCTGTATGTTTTATTCAGTTATCCTCGATAAATAAAAATCATATGTCAGTTATCATGTTGATAACGTTAAAAATAGTTCTTGTTTTACGTTCACTCTCGACGTTTTCTTCAAGAACATTCCAAAAGCAAGCGGTTTATATCTTTTGCCTCATATTTTTCCGAACTAGCTGAATGTAACCTTTTTTTAACTTATTGGAAAACCACTTCCTGGTTTTTGGAATCCGATACGGGAGATCGTGCAATTTCAGTTTTGAGTGGGAAAAATAATGTTCAGTGTATTAATTTCTTAAAGCTAAAAATAGAAATAATCGCCTGAAATAACACAAAAACAATTTCCCATATAGGAAGTCCAGAAAATAAATTTCAAACTCAAATAAATTTTTCAAACACAGGTTAAATTTCATTTGACCGGTACTTTCAAGTGTTTCATATGAACTTCAAACTTTGTTTTCAACATTCGCTACTGTTAGAAACGATTTCTTTTGAGAAGATATTTAATACAGTGGCACAGAAGTTTCCAATATGATGCAAATAATCGTGGTACAAAGTTCTTGTGCAATTGTTACTTGAACTTTTGGTGAATTTCTTCTTAGAGATACGCGACTTTATATCATATCAAACCACCATAATCTCCCTTATCACTTAAGTAGTTACCATGAATTTCGTGCCTAATATTTGCTGCCTTTTGACGTTTTGTCGCTCAAATATATGATTGATTAGTTGACAAACTAAGCATCCAATTTGAAACACGTCAATTTCATTACAACTTCCTATCACCTGCTTCGAACGTCCACCAAAAGTAATCATAACACATTAAATGGAACCCCGAACTTATTTACTCAGTATCAGAAAGTGCCGTGTGTTTTAAATGTATTCTCAAATAATTTCTCTCAACACCCCATGTTGAAAACAAATTTTGCGGCGAAACGCGAAATGAGACTGATGATAAAATTTACATGTGTTTGAACACCTTTTTGGAGACTATTCTTTTTACATCAGTGTTGACTTGCGCCAATGTTAAATTATCATAAAATGAAAAAAACACCTCGCTGTATTCGGCTCTATATACGATCAACGTTTTTTCCTGTTTGTACGGTTGAAACACGCGTTTAGAATGGAGTATCCAGCCAAAATAGTGTGTGCAGCGGCATTCTCTCTCTTTTTTTGTTGATATGTCACACTCGGAATGGTTTGAGCCCGGAAGCCAAAGTTTTCTCCACAAAATTTTTTCTTCAAAGCGTTACTAATTGGAATGTTCGGTACCCGAAACACTTGCTTCTATTTTGCCGTTGTCTTCTTTTACTCGGCCGGTCAAACCAGTTCATTAGGCACAGCCTTTTACTCGATCGGTCGAAGCATACCATTTAAGGCGCATTCTTTTACTCGACCGGTTGAAGCAGTTCATTAGGCGCAACGTTTTTCTCGATCGGTTTTCGTAGTATTATGTTGACAGAGGACTTTAAGAGACAACACAGGTCTTTTCTATTCGTGCGACGGTGGGGTAAATAGAAATAAATAGGGAGCGTAAGCGCGCGAGTGTTTGAGACGCGGACGGTAACCGGAAGTAAGCTGTTGTCACTTTTAACTTGCTCTCATACACGGCACATACATTGTGAAGTGTCTTTTCTCCATTTGAGACGAGTAGTATAAAAATATGGGAGACAATACTTTCCTAGTATGCGAAATGTTGCCGTCCCCGTCTCAAAAACGCGCGTGCTTAAGCCCTTTAATGGCATTTATGCTCTTACCCGTCTTACACCTAAGCGAGCATTGTTTTCCATTGTTTGTGTGGGATAATTATTCAAAATTGAATCCGTTTATAATTTTAATTGATCAAAACATATAAAAGGCCCAGTTTATTTGGAGAGGGAACATCTGATCGTCGTTTTTCAGCAATGTAGATACCTGCAAGAAAACGGGGTTGATCAGGGATTTGATAAGCTCTGAAAAGAGCTCCGATCAACGCGTTACCTTTCTTGCACGGAGGACAAGATACCTCGATGAACAAGTAATATTGACTGCCTAGAAAAGTTTACTGCTTGGGACACGCGAAACTTTGTGTGATTAAAATCGTTAATAAAAGAATCATTTGTATCGTGGTTGTCAACAATTATATTATTCTTTCCTTGGTAGTTGACCCAGTTATGAATAACTTAAGAACCAAAAGACAACTGAGGACAAAATCTCAGACGAGTTTCCGAGTTGAGTCAAGTTGTCGTTGTTGTTTGTTTTTAATTATTACAGGGTGTCTAACAAGAGTCCGATGTTCATAGCGCTGATTCTGAAAATTCAAACTGGCCGATTGCTAGAACATTGTTATGAGCACGGTAATCCTAAAAATGGTAACTGAGTTATATACCGCACATTTCAACTATAATTTATTTTTATTCCTCTTTTCAGCAAGCCCCGATCTAGAAAAATGTCAATGCTTTTTGTTAACACTTCAATTTCAATGCATAATTGGGGCGGCATGTGTCCTATTGTTTACGGAGGCGGACCTATGAATACGTACACTAAACTCCAGATATTGTCATGCAAGTCTTAGCTAACTTTTATGCATGATATTTCCAAAAGCTATCGTTATGGTATTTTCTTGCTGAAAGTATATACCCCTAACGAAAATAAATGAGCCTGTGATGGCAATTCAACGCAAAACTTTGTACATCTAATGTACCAATCGAGTTGAGCATTTCTTTAAAGCTTTTTCCTACATAGTTTTTAAAACTAATCTATATTTTTGGTCATGTTCTTATATATGATAAATAGTTGTTGATATGGCCGTTGCTACGTAAAAATAGTTTATACCGCTGTGTAATTTCCTTTAATTTCACACTCATCCAGAGGAAAAGTTAGCAAGGACGTTTCAAAATGTTTTTGACAAGTGTTCAAGGGTCTTAAATTGTGTATTATAGAGAAATTGAATTTTTCATGGACATCCTATTTTAGGGTATCATGCCCTCTTAAACTGCCTTCTATGCTCAAGGCCTACACATTTATCCCTCATAAATAAAGATCTCGATCTGTTATTGGTAATACCGTTAACAGTTATAGAAATAAAAAAAGGCTGCATTCAGATATTTGTATTTAATTTAAATAATGGATCTTTCGACCAACAATTAAAATCTTAACCCTTTCAGTGCCAAGGACGTACTTATAGATTTTACTCTGTCTAACGCCAGACGATTTTACTCGTCAAAGGGAAACCCCTTGGCACTGAAGGGGTTAAAAAACTATCTCCCTTAACCCTTTCAGTGCCAAGGACGTACTTATAGATTTTACTCTGTCTAACGCCAGACGATTTTGCTCGATTTTGCTCTTTTCAGAACTTATCAAATCCCTGATCAACCCCGTTTTCTTGCAGGTATCTACATTGCTGAAAAACGACGATCAGATGTTCTCTCTCCAAATAAACTGGGCTTTTTATATGTTTTGATCAATTAAAATTATAAACGGATTCAATTTTGAATAATTATCTCACACAAACAATGGAAAACAATGCTCGCTTAGGTGTAAGACGCGTTAGAGCATAAATGCCATTAAAGAGCGTAAGCACGCGCGTTTTTGAGACGGGGACGGCAACCGGAAGAGAACATTTCGCATGCTAGGAAAGTATTGTCTCCCATATTTTTATACTACTCGTCTCAAATGGAGAAAAGACACTTCACAATGTATGTGCCGTGTATGAGAGCAAGTTAAAAGTGACAACAGCTTACTTCCGGTTACCGTCCGCGTCTCAAACACGCGCGCGCTTAAGTTCCCTATTTATTTCTATTTACCCCACCGTCGTACGAATAGAAAAGAACTGTGTTGTCTCTAAGTCCTCTGTCAACATAATACTACGAAAACCGATCGAGAAAAACGTTGCGCCTAATGAACTGCTTCAACCGGTCGAGTAAAAGAATGCGCCTTAAATGAACTGCTTCGACCGATCGAGTAAAAGGCTGTGCCTAATGAACTGGTTTGACCAGCCGAGTAAAAGAAGACAACGGCAAAATAGAAGCAAGTGTTTCGGGAAACCCCTTGGCACTGAAGGGGTTAAAAAACTATCTCCCTTAACCCTTTCAGTGCCAAGGACGTACTTATAGATTTTACTCTGTCTAACGCCAGACGATTTT
>JAEMPF020009089.1:0-7500 GCA_022496165.2 Catalaphyllia jardinei
TCTTAATTTGTATTTGTATTTGCTTTATTTCTCCACTTGACGATATAAATAAAATATTCTTAACAAAACAAGTGCAGTGAAAAAGAAGTGGAAGGACAAAAAATAGTAAACCCGTTGTCCGTCTGCCTGCCTGCCTGCCTGTCTGTCTGTCTGTCTGCCTGCCTGCCTGTCTGTCTGTCTGTCTGTCTGTCTGTCTGTCTGTCTGTCTGTCTCTTGGTCCCTCTAATAACGTGCATCTGTGTGCCCACCTGTGGATCTGCCTGTCTAATTCCTGCCTAGTCTATCTGCCAATTCACCATGTATTTTAAAGTTCACATTAGCGACATAAATGACATAAACATAATGACATAAGAATGACGTTATGTCATTATGTTTGCATATGAATATCCTGACATGATGACACAATAGCAACAACAGCATGAATATAGCGAAAGATAGCATAAAGACATAAGATTTTTTCCTTATGTCTTTATGACGATGCTCACAATACCGAGATAATCGATAAAGTCGAGTCATGACATGTACATAGTTATGTTGTTATGTCGTCAGGGTGAACTAGCCCTTAGCAGTCATGATTAAACCTGTCTTTTTTTCCAATAGTGACTGCATGATACAGGCTTAGTTGTACAAGTGTGTTAACAGAAACAAAGTAGTTACCGTTTTGCTGAGTTTCTCCCATAGTTGATTGTATTCTCCATTAGTACAATCTTCACTCGTGATAACCAGGGTCACGTTAATTACATCACTTGCTATGTCTAATAATAAAACAAGAACTTAGTGAGCCAGAGACATGAAAAATATCCACAACACCAGTTCTTTTGTACACAAATTAATACATGTAAAAAGTTTTAGACCGTCAATTCATTTAAGCCAATATCGCTGTGTTGGATTATTTACCATTAATTTATGTTTTGTCTTACACAAGGTTAGAGGTCATTCTAACCGTCATATTAATAGCTGCCAGAACAAGTTACAATCGAAAGAGGCCTGGACAAAAGGCTAATTTCTTACTCTGGCCTACCATTCAGCTATCAACACATACATGCACTAAACAGATAACAAAAAAACGGACCTTTTTAAGACTTAATAATTTACAAGCAACAATTTCTGCATTCTGATTGGTTAAGAACATGTCAGTTAATCCCAAGTCAGTGCAAAATAGTGAAATTGAGTGCAATAAATGAAATTGAGTGCAATAAATGAAATTGAGTGCAGAACGGTGAAATTGAAAATGATTGACAGCTCCTACTTTAATTTCTGATAAACAAAATGGCGGACAAAAATTAAACAAAGATTATTTATCTAAATTTCAATACAATTACCTGATAACAATGCAAAACTGTGCAAAACTGAACAATTACTAAACTAGTAAAAGTTCATTAAATATACACAAAAGCCGTGAGGACAAAAACATAAACTTGAGCTTGAGTGATTTGAAATATGGTGGAGCGGGTGGCATTACAAAATACCATTTAAAAAAGTACATTTTACAACTCTTTAGTACCACCAAATACAACACGAACTAGCACCCAAGAAGACACCCTAAGAACCTGCCACATCTTTTTTTTAGAGACGAAAATTGCAAGCGCTGTACTTTTGCGAGACTATAAGAAAGGTCTTTCCCCTATAAAAGGTGATAAACGTTTCAAAAGGCAAATCTAACCTGTACAACGTCCAATGAAAAAGCTAAAGTCAGGCAGCAACCAGTAGAAATTAAGAAATGTCCTTTAGAGCTAAGAAAATCCAGTTTTTGATAGATTTATCTTCGTTTCTCAGTAGTTTGGTTAAAGGAGGTCACTCTAAAAAGCGTATTTTTTGTCATGTTGGGAGCGAAGATCAGGAAAGAGGAGACTAAAACAAGATGCTGTTCCAAAAATATTCTAAAGTTCCTGGCACTGCTCAGTTTAAACCATTGGAAAATTCTTCGTTGGAAGTGATACAAGAAATCCCTTCGTGCCACCACCAAGAAGTAAAGTAAAAAATAATACAAACATTTGACCTAAAAAAATAGCTGCTTACGGCTTTATTAAACCGCCTTTTAATTTAATGTCTAAAGCAATTTAGAAAGAAAATTTATTTTTCACTTTACTGCAACCAATGCAGTATAAGCTCAAAATTCCAGTTTCAAGTTTGTTTTCTTCCTCTGGCTGTTCCCGGCAACAAACACATTCTCTTTGCGTTGACATGATTTCACATCGCTTACAAGTACACCAAAATGTGCTTTCTAACAGACCATTTACTTCTTTGTTTTCGCTTTCGCTATCCTCAGGATTAGGAACACGTTCTCGCTCAAAACGGTAAGGTTGAAGCTCAGCCATGACTTCAAGTACAAACACTCTTGCCTGGTCAAAATTTCTTCAACGGCATAACCCCACGCTTAGTGAATGAATTTTTACGCCTTAATCCATCTGTCAAATTTTCAGCCAATAAAGTTGAAGTAGCTTGCTGCTACCATTTCTCACATAAAATACTGAAACGTGACAGAAATTGTCACTTGTATATTATTAACAAGTAATCAATTGATTTTTCACGTGCAATTTGAAATAAATAAGCACTCGCAAATTTTTCAAAGACTAAAAATTGCAGTCTCTCCACGGGCTAGTGCAATTTCCTCCTGCTCATTTATTCCAAATTGCCCTTTTCACAGTTAGTTTTTCTCATTTGCATTACAATGTAATCCAACGTGGATGCGAGGCAATTTTGGGCTAAAACTCCAAAATAGCGAAATTGCCTTGCATACATGCTAGATTTCACTGTAATGCAAATGAGCAAAGTTAACTGTGAAAAGGGCTCTTGCACTCAAATTCATTTGATTACCTAACCTCATAAAAAATTGCAACTTAATTTAAAATTAGCTCGAGTGCTTTTCTGATGTGACTAAAAAAATATAACAAATAACTTGGATGTTTGGCTCCCATACCCTGCCATGAATTCAATTTAGCTGCATTGTAAATTAAAACGCGGTTGTATATTTATTTGTGTCTTTATCAGTATGTAGACTACTCAATATGAGTATATATGGATACTACTACTTCAATTGATATTTATGTCTTTAGATATTTATTTGATCAAAATACATATCAAAAGTTACAAAGTACTAGTAGAATTAGCCACACTTAGGTCACCTAGTATAACCATACTTGCAACTGGTCACATTGTTTACTGCAAGTACTCAATTACTACTGTATTAGTACTGATGTAATGTAATAGATTACACGAACATGACAGTAATATTACAGCCTGAATTATTGGGCATAAAATATTACATCTGCCTGTGATATACAGGTAGCAACATTTGAATGAAACTTATTGCTCATTACAAATGAAAAATCTATTTGCATACTTGTAATTTCTCTCAAACTTACAAAGAGTAGTACTTCTTGTATCAGTGCCAATGTTATTTGCCACTCTGCAGGTAAACGTGTAGACGCTTTTGTCACTGGCTTGAAAAATTAGAAGGCTTTCATGACACTCAATTTGCTGTGGATCACATGATGTCCCACATGGAGTCCAATAATAAGTAGGCGACGGATTTCCTTCTGCTTGGCAGTCAAGTGATACACTTTGTTGTGCTGCAACCACATGTTCACTAACAAGTTTAACAATCTTGGCAGGATCTACAAGAAAGGAAAATGAAGAAACAAATCTTATTCAAAACTCCAAGTAGGTTTAAAGCTGCACCAGCAGGCAGTTCTAGTGAGCCAGCACGGGACAGTTGGTGAGTCATGCTGGAATGTTGGACATAACGCGTCATGTGCGTCTGTATGAAGGACTCCGGCACTAAAATGGGTTCCATTTTCCAATGCAAAAACAAAACTGAGTTGTTGTTCCCTTTTATTATTCGCAACCTAGACTTTTCGTTAAATTTGCCCCGACAAATTTGTCAATTATAAGGGCATGGTGCTCCAAAATTAACTGACCCTACAAAAGTAACGATCCTCCAAACATTTCACTATCAGCACATGCAAATACCAAAAGTAGCAATGGTCAGAACGTAACGACGCTTCTAATGTAGCCATGCACTGAATAATACCAGTATACATGTCTAAATGTTATTAATGAAAAAGAAGAGACATTATCACAGAGCAGCCAGGTACACACGCAATTTTGGAAAAAAAAACTATTGGTAAATTTTTGTTTATTTACGCTGATTTAAACCTTTTAAGGTGGCTCAAAACAGTGATATTTCCATGATAAACCTGGGCACTAATACCCACTTCAGCACGAGGCATCACGCAATCACCTGAGAGGTGGCAGGATTCAAAGATGGCAAAACTCACAACAAACATGGTGGCGCAAGGCCTACTTCGTAAAACGTTCAAATGAAGAAAAAAAGAACTTTCTTTTTAACCGCAGTGCTATAACGTAAACGAAAATTGTGATGCTGATGTTGCAAACAATCGCCCCAGCTATCAATCTAAAAAAAAGCAGGAAAAAAAACTACTCTGCAAGTTTAATTTATTCTTTTTACTTGGCCATCCTCACCTGGGAGTATTTATGATAGTCTATTTCTACGGCGTATGCTACTAACGACGACAGCAAATAGGAAAATAGGTCCGCAATGCGTACATGTGTGGCTTACGAGTCGTCTTGCTTGTAACATGTAAGATTATGAGCTGGAATTAGGTGGTAATAAGTCAGTTGAAACATTTGGATTAAATTGACCATAACTTACATTGAAATTTTAATACTGGACAATGGAAGAAGTAACTTTCTGGATGTTTCATTCAGACGGAAAGTGTGGATTGACAGTATCTCTCCAGAGATAAACACTTTTTCATATGATGGTCAATAAAAAAAATCAGAATTGAAATTCTCATGAATTACCTCTACTGACAATTGTACATATGGTTAAGGATTTTCCAGGACCCTACTTTGATTTATATTTATATACCTTCAACCAAGCAAAATGTTTGTGTTGAAAGCTATGTTTTGGGTATAAGCACATGCACATGTAGAAATGCCGAGCAAGGAGAGCTTGAAAACATGTCCAAACCAGACATTCACTGTGCATTACTGGCTCAATGGACATGCGCGAAAAAAACGAGAGAGCAATGGGGATAACAAGTGTTTTAACACACTTTCAATTGTAAGAATTTCGATAATTTTGTTCTCTGTATACCTGAACATTTGTTTTCGTTTGTAGAAGTTAACACAGTAAATATTTTTCTACAGTAGGGTTGGAAAGTCTAAGGTCTTCAGTAGTAATGACACTGTGTTTATACCACAACTGATTAATAAAGAGCAAATGTACTCTGGACAGTTGTATGAAATTTTCTGATTTCATCAGTGATGGTTGAGTTATATGCATTTTGTTGTCCTGATAATGATGCTGGTTTGCCAGTCTCTCTTGTCTAATATGGTCTGCTGATTCATATATAATTTTTTCTGTCTGATATTGATGTTGTTTGAACAGTCTCCTTTCTCTACATTCTGCTAATTCCTTCGCATTTTTTTGTCTTTGATACTGGGATTGGGTTGCCAGTCTCTTTGTTCTAGATTTAGAAGATTCATTTGCACATTTTTTTCTTTCCCTTAAATAGATTCGTCACTTTCATTTGCCCTTCTCCTTTTCTTATATTTACATGTAGCAATCAATAGTTTTTATTTCTCTTCTAAAGTTCCAGATATGCAGAAATGCAGGTTAATGAGATGCATGCTCTTTATGATGAGCTTCACAAGGTGTACCCTTTCCTACAAAGTCACCAAAACACACATAATTCTGTCAAATATGAAGTAATATGAAAATGACACTTGATGATTCTTTTCATAAAGAGCATTGAATCTCATTGGCCTGCACATAGTTAATAGAGGGGAATGGTTATGAAACTCGTCAAAGTTCTTTGTTGTATGTTATTGTTCTGTTTTTAGGCCTTGACCGTGCACAAAACACAGTTGTTTACTCTGAACTGAGGAACTAACCTATAGAAACGTGCTGGTTACGTAACTCATGCATAGTGTATGAGCATAAAACAAAAGATTGTGCAGGGTCGTGGACCTTCCAACATAAATCTTAACATCCTTGTTTGTTCCTTTGATGTTTACCGGGCTTCCCAACCAGTCCCTTCTATTAACTATGGCCTGCATTTCTTGAAATAAGTGTAAAGTTCAGTTAAAGACTATCGCTTTCTTTTAATAGGTTGTGTTTGGGTTTTTTATCACTGAAAGGCAAATGTTTCATTTTTGGACTCATGGACATTTTTCAAAACAAGTTCACTATCTCCGACAAAGACACCATTAATTTCAAAGGAACAACCCCTATTTATAAGCAGGCTAATGATACAAGGTTTTCAGTTCCTTCAATGGTAAGCAAGTGAATTTCCCAAATGAATAGGGCATCCCATGCAAATCACTGGAATGAGCATAAAAAAATGTTAAAGCTTTGTTCTGGATTCTTAATCACTGCAACTGTATTAATTCCACTCATTATCAAACAACAATTGTAGTTAAGTAGAAAATTTTAAAACACTTCTGTCAGAAAGTGAATAGATATGTATCGCCCATTATATAAATATTTGATGTCATGAACTTGTTAAACTTCCTGTAATGTCTATTCTTACATGTAAAATTTATTGGAAATTGAAATGATGCATGGAACATCAATAAAAAGCAAATATCTGTAAATGCAAATGTCTGGACAGAACATCTTATAGGAATGTACATGTACAGATTATTTGCAATGGTAAGAATATTATTCAAAGTGGAGGAAGATCAAAATTGATCTCTTCTATGTGATGATAAAGGTAAATGACATTCTTCAGTACACATTGCTTACCAGCATTTTCACTAAAGAGTACTTGATTTTCTTGATTGTAGTTAGCACATATTGTTCTTGTTGCTTGTAGAAAATCATTTGTGATAACCAAAACATCAGATCTTTCCACATTTTGTATTGTGATTTCCAACAACTTGTTTCAGTATGGGCAAGTAATATCATAACCATTACACTCCAAAAATGATCCTTAAAATGAAATATCCTTTGTTTTCACGAAATTGTCATGAGAGCTAAACCTTGACCAGTAATGTTCAATCGAGATCCCCATACTTCCTTTTGTCATTTAGATCTTGGGCAAGCAAGAAACCCTTCAAATAATTATGCTTCCGTGAATTCTCAACAGTGCAAGGAGGATGCAAGTATAAACAGCCTATTTCACCTTGTGAAACTTTCAGGTGGCTTCAGGCACTTTCAAACTCTCAGTGGTGCAACCCGGGCTGCATCGATAGATCAAGCTGATCAAGCCGACAGTTGTTAGCTTGCGAGAGCGCAATGACTCCTTCCAATGTTGTACAACATGTACGGAAGATTCAAGCACTTAAATGTTGTCTTTTGAGAATGTAAAAGCTCTTCCACGAGCTCTACTTGTAACACAAACCGGGTCTGGGTGTGTAGGCTTCTGGGAGGAGAACTTACTCGCGAAACGGTCACCTGAAAAGCCTTTTCATAGTCAACAAAACATACATACAAACTGGAGTTCCATTCCACTGCTTGCTCTAAGATGT
>JAEMPF020009089.1:12500-25760 GCA_022496165.2 Catalaphyllia jardinei
TATCTGTGGGTCCCCAGGTAATTGATCTCTGATAGAATACACAGCTGCAGGCCTGTTTACAAAGTGGGATTGACGTAATGAAGTATGTGCACCTGTGGGGTTTCCAGTGGGATTTGCTACACACCCAGGAGTCACAATGTCTATGTGGGTCTCAAAATCAAATGCTGCATTTCCTGATCTGAATGTTGTCATTGGGCTTGTGTAAATGTGGGCTGTTTGCCCTACAGTATATCCACTTAGAGGATTAGCTTGTGAGGGTTTTTGGTGCCCTAAGACATGATTGCTAGAAGAATCTCCTGGAAGACTTTAGAGCAGGTTCCAAAGCTGAAATGACATTTGATAGGCGTGAACTAGTCACCATTGCTGCCGCCGTTGTGGTTAAAACCCCCCTGTTGACAGTGAGGTAATTTTTGCATTCTTCGTAATGTTATCTAAGAGTGGGCTAGACACTGGAAATATTGGGAGCCTTTGTGTATGTAAACAAGTAGGTGTAGAAAGCAACTCTTCATTGTTCATTTGTTCATAAATCCTTTCTTCTTCTTTTGCCTTAGCTAGACTCTTCTTAAGGACATTCGCGCCCATTGCTACTGCGCATCTTTAGTGCACGCATGTGCAACGTCATGTATTTTAAGCACGCACACTACTAAAAACAAAAAAATCTGTTTGTGGGAAGTTTCAATTATTTCTCACATACTATTCAAATAGGGTTGAATTGGTACATGGATACAGGTGTGCGTGACTTAGAAGTTGCATTTTTTTAAGGCTAATTCTACCTGATTTAATGACATGTAGCAATGATCTATCAAATAGTCCTGTATATACTGTGTTAAACACACATAACTTAGATATGATCCTTCAACTTAAATATACCTTGAGTGACTGGAAATCCTAGAAATGCTATGGTCTGTGATATGCCTTATCTTCAAAACGTGTTTGGTGACCCCCAAATTTTTTTATGTTTTCAATCTAATCTTATCATTTTTTACCTGCAGTCAAAGTTTTAAAGAAATCTGTGTATGGGAAGTTTTGGGCATGAACCTCCTTAAGCTCCAATTGTTCCTCTGCCATTTTTAATGCCTGCTTTTCCTTCAGAAATGCTGCTTCGACTTCTAGGGCTGCAACCAAAATTTAAATGATGTCATTTTGTTGTCCCATAATTATTGGCGGATTTGGGCTAGCGGAAGGAGCTCAACATCCAACTTTAGGATGTAACAACAAACATGACGTTAGTTTCAAACTTGACCTGGCAAAGTCCAACATTGCATTACAGATTATCATTAGTCTATGATAAGTCATAGGTTCACACGCACTGCACGCTGTTGGACATTTTAAGAAGTCCATGTATATCACTATGCAGTCTAAATTTACAAACTCGGTATTGACCACATGAAATGTAAAGTTGGCCTGAAACCTTGGTATTAGCGACATAAAATAGTTGATCGTCAAATTTGGAAGTTGATTTGTATTTACCAACATTGTGCTGTTAAGTTTAAAGTTGATTTATGCGAATATTAATGTTAACATGACAAACTCCGATGTCGATGTGTAAAGTTGGATGTTGCGTTACAACACTGATTTTTTAGCGAAGATGGAGCGCCATATAGTAACGACTTTAAGATGACAACAGCGATACAGATGAAGAGGTTCAAAGCAACACAGACAGTGAAATTTGACTGCTAAACTGTTGTTTAATGTTTGTAGGCATACCATAGAGCTTTTACACATTACACAAAATACGTCAATGTGTTTCTTCCCTAAATTGAGAAAACAAGAAATACAGGGGGGTATTAAAAGTTTGTGACATTAAAGTTCGCAGGAATTTTTTTTGCATCACTTTAAGTTGACTGTATCTGACTTGCTTTTATGTTCATCACTGACAACACAGCAACATAAATTTAAACTGAAAGAGAGAATTGCATCTCATGTTTTAAGAATGGTTTCACAAATGCGTGCCATTTTATTTCATAAAGAGCTCAGTTGTGCCAATTTTAAATAATGCTTTTTACTCCCCGAAAGTAACAGCCTCCCATATGTAACAAGCCCCAAAGGCTTCTAATTCTGAAAGTAACAAGTCTGTTACTTTCAGAACTTTAAAGTACATGTACAGTACATGTATGTGTGATAAAACACAAAATGTGGTTTTACACCAAATCACTTCTCGGTTTGGTTCCCCATCATAGAGCATAGAGAGTCACAACCATACAGTACAATACACTCCTGAAGTCACGTTTTAAGGTCACTTAAGAAACGTAGTATAAAAATTAGCCCCAGCTCACTGTGTTGCAAATTTCTAAAATCTGGTCATATTTTATGACAGTCTATAATTAAAAATATGAATGTTGTGCCGCGTAGCACTATGAACACAAATAATGTAACAGAGAATTAACTCTGAAGTGTAAATTTTAGTGCTAATTTAACCCATGAATAACCAACTGGGTATTAGCCCTAGTAAAGGGAATCAGGGAACCACACGAGGTAAAGAAAAAATCTTTTGACCTCGGTGGGAATCGAACCCACGACCTCCGGAATAGATCTACCGTTACTCTGCCGACTGAGCTACGAGGTCGGACAGAGAAAGTCGGGGTCGATTAGGATGGTGAATCGCGGCGAAGAGAAAGTAAGGGTACATATGAATGTTGTGCCGCGTAGCACTATGAACACAAATAATGTAACAGAGAATTAACTCTGAAGTGTAAATTTTAGTGCTAATTTAACCCATGAATAACCAACTGGGCGTTAGCCCTAGTAAAGGGAATCAGGGAACCGCTAACGCCCTGATTCCGGAGGTCATGGTTCGATTCCCACCGAGGTCAAAAAATTTTTTCTTTACCTCGTGTGGTTCCCTGATTCCCTTTACTAGGGCTAACGCCCAGTTGGTTATTCATGGGTTAAATTAGCACTAAAATTTACACTTCAGAGTTAATTCTCTGTTACATTATTACAATTAAAAATACTTGACTTTGGTTTTCTTATCTTACTGCAACAAAAAAATTAGCTTTACAGGTAATTTTTTTCCTGCAAAATTGACATAAACGTCTGACAAAAATACGTTATCAATATTAAGTTGTAAAAAAGCATATAAAATTGTTTTCACTGATGATTTTGCAGTTACTGAAATTGATTTGATTCATTATTGTTTTGCTCAAAATGTTCTGAGCCATCAAAAGTCCAAAGTCTCCTGAGAATTTTATTGTCAGAGAGGTTTGCCTAAGGGAAAAATCAGAACGTCACCTGAGTCTCACAGGTCTTTGTTTTCTACATAATCTCATTTCCGTTTTATTGCCTTAATTGATTGGGTTTAAGCCACATCAGGGTGACAGCAAAAGGTAACTGAGGAAGCAAAAGCGATATCAAGTTAGTCTGTGACATGCCATTCCCAGACTCTTTCCTATCTCAAGCAAAGAATTCGCCATTCAATACCTAACAGTTAAGAATATTTTCATATTCTTAACATACATGCAGAGATCAATAATACTTAATGTACTTACATGTAACATTCACTTTAAAGACTTGGCTAACTATTTCAAATGCATTCTTAGCTGTACAGTGGTATGTTCCAGAAGCAGTTCTACTGATGTTTGGAAAATTCCAAGTGGGCTGCTGAGGCAGTACTTCACCATGACTACCATCTTCCAGCACTCTGGTCAGGGTGATATTTGGTTTTGGTCGACCCGTTGCTTCACAAAAGAATTTTGTGTTTGATCCTTCAGGTACAGTCTGATCACCACTTACTTTAGTTAGGAGAACTGGAACTAACAACAGTAATACAATATTATTTCGCTTTTATTAACTAAGCAGGAGGTCTCTATGGGAGAATCTTGATCGAAGTCATAAGTACAGACCAAACCCAGTGAGGTCTGTACACATGACCAACGCCAAGATTCTCCTATACAGACCAACTTAACTCAGTTAATAAGTTGTTCTTTATATGGCAAAAACAAGCACAATTTAATTTGTTTAATGCAACTGGTTTGTTAACTAACTGACATTTTGCTTGCGAACGACCATGAGCTGAATTGAATTCTTCAACGTTTGCTCGTCCCCTTTACTTTTTCTCATCAGCTTTATGGCATTTACAGAAATAAATATTGTTACATGACAGCAGTCAATGATTTTGCATTTTAGTTTGCAACTTTTTCAACTCCAAACATTACCGGGTCAGGTAGATGCCTCTAGATGAGAAAATCTAGACTGCAGTCAATGTCCACTTCGGCCAACAAATTCATGAATTTGGCAGTTCCCAGTCCCTGTGAGACAGTTAATACATTTCCATCACTTGTTTTATTGTTGGTTTGGTAGTACTTTGCTTTTACTACTATAGCATCACCCAGCACCTTGGCTCAGGTGTTTCTGAGTCTTGGTCTACATCAGTTAGCTTCAATTTAATCAGCTGGAACTACATGTTAAAAATATACAGCAACACAATGTACTTGTAGTAATACACTGTACCTAAATGTACATGCACAATAGATTTTATTGCTCCAACTAATACACGTACAGCTGAGTCTCCACCAACATTCACCTCAACATTAAACTGCATAATCAAAGTAGGCATGGTCTCTCATAATGACACAGTGACTCTTTACTAATTCTAGCACCTTTACTTCCCATGTACACTATATAGCAGGTAGTCATTGGGGAGAAATGTGTGACAACCCCAAAGAAGGTCTGCTACTGAGGTTACCAGAATGAACACTGAATTAAATGCCCAACACAAAAATCCACACTACCACTTGCATGTCAATTCATATTGGGCTACTTTAATCTCTACAACTCCTGGAAATATTTCAGTTAGTTAACTTAGCTCCTGAGACCATATCCCATTACAACTTCATATTAATTAAGTGTGCCATTCAGCAATGGGAAATTTGCCATCATTTTCACCCAGAAGGCTCAGTTTGGGGTAATATCTTCGGTTTTGACAAAAGTCATACCAACGAGCTATCAGACTTATTTGCTTAATTGAGCTGGAAAGAGGTGGGACATTTTCAGGAAGGCTTTAACTGATTTCAAAAGGATAGCTTCACTGAACTACTACTTGGTGTTGTTAACATATATTTGTCACATTTCAAAGTTGAAAAGTGTAGCCTAGTAAAAAGATAAAATTGTCTTTAAACATGTGTCTGTTAATAAAACAAGAACATGTGCAAATTAAAGAAAACCCATCAAAAGATCTCATTTTGAGTGGATATCCAATGGGATCACAAGACCAAGAAGACAGAAAATTGAGATTGAAACTGCATTTGGTCTTGGGGTCATGTAGTAATAGCTGAGAGACAAATCAAACCAGCATGAGTTGTGAAAGTGTTTCCC
This sequence comes from Catalaphyllia jardinei, assembly GCA_022496165.2. Classification (NCBI taxonomy): domain Eukaryota; kingdom Metazoa; phylum Cnidaria; class Anthozoa; order Scleractinia; family Caryophylliidae; genus Catalaphyllia; species Catalaphyllia jardinei. The sequence continues at coordinate 17,814 of JAEMPF020009089.1, forward strand.
GTGAAGCCGTTCCTTGCTGTATGGTTCAAGAATGAAAGGAAGTTAATTGAAATTTAAGGAATTGTTCGTTCTTGGATGAGAAATGAAAAAGCACTCATGTATTTCATTGCAGTATCATCTGATATCTTAAGAGGTCTACATTCTCGAATCAAATCCAACAAGAACACCAAGAAATCAGAAACAAGCCTAGCTACACAATACAAGAATATACATGTATTCATGAACACTTTTAACTGACCAAAGAAACGTGGGTACACACTCAAAATGACATGAAGTTTTCATGCTTCCTTCTTTAATTTGCACTGCAGAATTTTATAATGGTTTCCTGAAAAACAATCGTTAACTGACTGTTAGTAGTGACTACAATTCCATTTTAAACAAATATGCCAGGGAAAGAATGGTCCTTAAGGTTAAAAATGAAATTGACAAACACAGAGGATTCTTCAAACAAAAGATGGTTGTCCATGAAATGAAAACTTTAATGAGAACTCACAATCTTACATGTATTAAAAGAAGGCAGGGTAACTGATCATGAGTGGTCAGGTTGCCAGACTTGCAATCCAGTGATCACAGGTTTGAGTTCCGCTTTGGCCACTACCTGGATTTGTTTCACAATAGTGAGTTTAAATCCTCTGCCACACTTGTAAATAACCAACTGGTTTGCATTTGGCCAGTTGGGATTATTCAATGTTATGTTTAATTTGAATTATATGCTTCAGTTGTTTGCTCAGCCCCACTAGCCTCTGTGCTATAAACACTGCCAAGGGGAAATATAGGTTTTATTTAGTTATTTTTTTTAATCAACACCTGGAGCCACAAACATCTAGTAAATAGACAAGAATTTATGTTGAACAATTCATCAATGAAAATTTATTGCATATTACTATATCAAAAAAGTAAGGAATCTGCAATTCAAAATGCTAAAACATTTTTCCTATGATTCTGCTTTCACCCTGTCCTTAGAAAGTATGGTAATGAAATGGAGCATGGCCACAGATTCTGGAAAATCAATAATTCACCACTAACAGACAAGTACTACAGTATATGGAGATGATAACAAAACAAATACCAGGAGAGTTCATCTCCAAATATTGTAGCCTCAGTGACAAAGTCTTATTTTGGGAAGTGATCAAATGAAAATTGGAGTGTCCACAATATTTTTACTAAAAATAAATTATAAACAAAAACGAAATGAAGAAAAAGATTTGCTTATGAGACCAATTACATGTACAGGAAAAGAAAAGATCAAACTTTATTGAAGTAATGAAAGTTGAAATGGATTGAGTCAAAAAATAATTAGCAAAGATTGTCTTTAGAAAAACATGAGGAATGATGACATGTGAGTAAAGCACAACAGGGCTGGACTTTCACAAAAAACAGCTGACTCCCAAGGTTTCAGATTAAGTCGCAACGCGAATGTTGAATTCTACAATGTAGATTATTGTCACAAGTAGATCAGAAAACCGAAAATTGTGATTAATATATGATGAATCAGACGGGATATAGCGCAGAGATGACAAGATGTCATTTGAGGCTTGGTTTAAGGTGGCCGAACACAGTTTTAGCGCGCACTTTTGCTGATGCAATTTAGTGAGTGCACAAGGATTTCCAAAAACAATAGAGTGATCAATAGAGCGATCATTTTATTTACTGAACACCCACACTATCTGTGTTATTCTTCTCTATAATTGCAAGCAGTGTATATATTGATGGCTTCAGTATTTTATTACAACAATTATGTTAGAAAAGGTAACGATGCAAAGACCTAGCAATTTTCAGGTTTTGCTTGTTACCAAAAGAACCTAGTTAAATGCAACGCATGCACAGTTGCTCCAAAAATTGAGACCAATTGCTTTAGCAGAAACATGCCAATTTCTAACGATCCACTTGTTAGAATTTCAAGAAATTTGGCCAAAAAATAGATCAGAGACCATGTGAATGATCTATCATGAAAAAATCTGAATTTTGACATAGGGTATTTTTAATAATACAGAAAACAATTAACAGCGAATTACGGAAATTGCCAATGTCAAAATTTTATTACAACAGCGTTGACAGATGAGATTTAATGTCAATTCGTGGTGTGCAAAAGATGAAAACAATCTAATGACTGGACTTTTTTTAATAAACAAAAACCATTATTTAAGCCCCATTGCCATGGCAACAGCACACACCCTTGTCAAAATGCGAGAACAAACACTTCTGTAATTAACTTTGACTCTTGCAAAAACATCACCAAAGCATAAATAGATTAAAAGTTATGGAAAATTAGCTATAGCCACTGTTCGGCCACCTTAATGATTACGCTACACAAAATAAGATATAATACAAAAAGAATTCCAGTACTTTCTTTTCCTCCATAACGTTTGAATTAAGGACTTGGCATGCAAGGAATAATATTATTTTTCATTTGTTAATAAAATAAAAGATGTCTACCAACTTGTTTTCACTTCACTTGCACGAATATTTATCTCAATTTGTGATATTTCGATTGACCATGACAATGCATAAAGAATAGATTCCTTATAGCTCTACTGAATCAACCAGCAGCGCAACATTGTCAATCGGCTCTGAAGCAGAAGCCCTCTTACACGTAAATCATGAAATTAAATTAAAGACTGGAGTGAAGATCTACTTGTTACAATTTCATAGATCTTATGCCACAACAATGACATGGAATAAAATCTGCCATGCAGGAGGAGGGAATGAGGCAACCAACTTCTTCCATTCAAGCTCGACTTGTCTTTGTTTTGGCACCATCATCTTGAATTTTATGACATGCTGCTTTGCCAAAAATTCTTTTGTTTGACATTTGGCAAATACAGTCAAATCATCACATCCAAGATGATGGCACAGGAAATTGAAAAGTGATAAATACTATCTTTTCCATTTATTGTTATATCTTTTGTCCAGTAAAATGCATGGGCCAACTTTCCCTCAATAACCTTAGAAGACACAATGTAAAGACCACTCTACGCAAATGACATGTTTTGCAATTATATCAGCTATAAATGCTATATTAATGCTGTTGCTGCCTAGAAAATGGAACAGTAAGAACATAGATAAAAAGTGCAAGGTTTACCAGCCCTATCAGACGGAGGGTTGAACTGATTTTTGTTGATGCTTGGTGTTTATAGTTCTTGGATGCCAGAAGAAAAATACTGTTGTTTTCAGACACAGGAAATCAAAGTACCCAACTGCCAAGTAGTCATATATTGGTCTCCAGCAAGAATCATACTTGGGCCATACCTGGTTGCTAAGTGAACAACATAACCAAAGCCATAAACTTGTGGCAATAATCTTTCTACAACTAAACCATATATGAACATTTTTCATTTGAAATTCCCAATCTTTATGAATTATTTTGTTGATAAACATCAGAACACACAATGTACCGGTATTTACAAAGTCTTGCCACAATTACAATGTTAATGTATAACAATGTCAATGTAAATCTTATATAAACCCTCATTAAAATAGGAGTTTGAATCAATTTGTTGGATACCATACAATAATATTAATAATACAATACAATTCATACAATACAGGTTTATTTTCTAATATGCTTAGCTTAGTTAATCTCGTGGAAGTAATCTTCTTTCGACAAAACATTCATACATTTTTTGTTGGAATTTGTACTCAGCCTTCTAACTCATTGACCTGATTTAGGTATTGATTCATGCAATAGACTTCATAAGTCGAGATTATTTTTCTTGGCCTGACATTGCACTAACCCTAACGTATCCTGGCCTTAACTAAAACCTAATCCGAAGCACTGACCCTAACACAAAGCGCTAGCGCCAACCCTAAGCAATAATCCTAACCCTGAGCACTAGCCCTAATCCTGAGCAATAACCCTAACCGTGAACGTTAACTCTAACTTAGACCCATCACCCTGAGCCCAAACGCTAACCCTAACCTTGTTCTGTAAGCCTAACCTTCAATGCTAACCCTACTTTCGAGCAGTAACCCTGACCCTATTTCTAATAAAACTGGGAACTCTTAACCCTGAGGGTTGCAGTCAGCTGCAAAGTTTGGACCTGTTTTGGCCTTGTTCGATTTTAGCAAAACATCTAGGGGACAGTAATGCACATGGCCTTTCAATTGAGCTTACATGTTGTGAAATGAACTTTTCGCTGTTCTCTAAGTGAAATCAAAGTCCTTGCAGTGGCGTGATAACATGAAATCAAAATTTTAACTGTCTGTAAATGACCTGATATCAGCAGTGTCTAGCTTGCACATTGCGTGAAGTAAACCTTTGGCTGTAATTTGAGTGAAATTAACGTCTTTGTGGTCACATGTTAACCTGAAATCAAATTTTAACGTTTTTTACCAGTAATCAACATTTTCAAAGGTTACACGTCACGAAAGATCAATATTTTGCTGGATTGTAATTGAACGTTTTAAAGCATGAAACAACACAGTGCAAAGTTGGCCGTTTACCGTAGCTCAAAAATGGTAGAAAGCAATGCCCTCTAGTTATTCTGCTAAAGTTTTGCTTCATTTTCGAGATATCGCGTAATTTTAGCTTATGCAAAAATCCACTCGGTTTTTCCTAGTGGCGTACTTTTTTTACATACGTACGTTATTTCTTGAAAACGAAGAGCAAGCCAGCGAAAAAAATTACGGGGCAATGTTTTTCAACTGAAATGAAGGCTGCATGCAAAAATTCAGCTAATTTGGAGTGAGAAACCGAAACAACAAAAAACGTCACTTATCCCCTTTTTCCACTATCTTCTTCACAGTTGTCCCTAATAACATTAAGTCTTCACAACAGTTGTTCCTAATGACATTAAGTCCTAACAACAGTCAGTTGTCCCTAATAACATTAAGTCTTAACAACAGTTGTTCCTAATGACATTAAGTCCTAACAACAGTCAGTTGTACCTAATAACATTGAGTCTTAACAACAGTTGTTCCTAATGACATTTTGTCCCGACAACAGATATTGAATGTTGGTCACAAGCCTTTTGCACATCTGTACACTAGGATGTCCTGTAGCATGATGTAAGGAAATTAGTATAAAGGCATTAATACATGTGTACATCTCAAAAGGGATGTCTGTGTACCTGAAATGCGAGAAGTTGACTTATGAAGATTGTTGGAAGGCATTGCATACAACTTAGAGATGAAGCCTTTCCCTAATGGACTTTTTTTAGGAAGAGAGAGGAGATCATTAATAAATGTAGTCTTTCCATTTCGGTGTGTGTGTCCTTGAACAAGGCACTGCTATCACAGGAGTACTTGTAAGTGGTCGTTCTGTAGATTTCCTTTGTTAACGAGTGAAAAATACAATATAGTGCGTCAGTGTGTACATTGACAATTGAAATTAAAACAAAACCTTCAAATTTATCTTTCAAAAAAGTCTAATCTGATATCACCAAGTCATCAAATGATTCTTCAAGGTCTTTAAGCAGTTGGACTCTAAAATATGACTTGTCCTCTACCTCTTTTGCAGCCATCGATCGAGGCCAAAATATTACAAATTTTGGACCTTTTGCCTTTCTACTTAACATTTACATCATATTCAATAATGAACTACTAAAACCGATCCCTACCAAGGCTTAAAGTGCACCTAAAACCAAAAAATTTTTTTCACTAAAATAATAAAGCTTATTTTGTGGTTAAATCCTCAAATTTTTATGAACCAATGGTTCGCAGCCGCGCATGGGGAATCTGGGGAGAGTTAAGCTGTGACGTCAAATCGAGAACAAACGCTTCGGCTGTCCCAGTCAGGTCTTCTATTTTGCACGAGTGCAGGAGCTATTTTGCTGCACAACACTAAGTTCACTTCAAGCCGATCATCTCTAAATAAAATCGGTATGACATGAAGCGCAATGCCTCCTGTAAGTTTGTTGAGTTGCTACATCCCCCTTACAATGCACCTGGCTGGCAAGTTTTGGAACTACTTTCTCAGCTTTTCGTACAAAAACAAGTAAATATGTGAACTACAGAATCATCATGTTCTCAATTTGATGTCACATCCGGCCCAAAATGGCAGCATTTGGACGTACTTTGATGGGGCATAAAAATTCAAGGATTTAACCAAATCAAAAAATTTTTGGGCCAAATTACTCCACAAAATAAGCTTTATTATTTTAGCAAAAAAATGTTTGGTGTTAGGCGCACTTTAAAAACTCAGGAAAAGTACCATGACAAGAAAACGACAAAATCGCCAAGAAATCAACACATTTTCTCGCAGGAATTTCGCTTCTCTTTTTTCTCCTTCCCATAATCCCTCGCATGCTCGTCCACAGTTTCTCGTGCTTCGAGCTCGGCTGCTACTGAAATCAAATCACCCGAGGAGGACGCAGGTCTTCGATGTTGTCACACTGCAAACAGACTGAGCAGGGACTTTGTTTTGCTGTAGGGGTGTTAGGTTTGCCGACACCCCTTAATCAGTGGATGCCGTCTCCACCCATTTCCTTCTGGACAGAGGGGCAGCTTACGCTGTTTGGAGATCAGTTTCTTGGCGACTGAGGCTTTAGGGCAAATGCGTGCACGTAACCAGAGGTCAAAATTGTGTAGTGACGGGACCTTTGGGCTACTTTCCATCTTCTTTTCTCCTTAACGTACCTTCAACGGGTTAGGCAGCTTTTGCAGGCAGGTCTTACATTATCATTGGCTTGCAAGTCACTTTTATAGCCAAGGCCTTTGAAGGGTTTCAACCGCGACATGTAGAGTGTTGTACAGCGACTGTAGCTGAGTAAAGTCATCCTCTGTAACTTGGGGGTGGTTCACTATGAAATGAAAACCCATGAAAATCCTTTTGAATATATTCATGGTATATTTACAGGTTTTTCACATGTGACCTCTCACGCAAAAACGTACACTAACAGCTTTCCGTTTTCGAACGGAAATCTGTTCACAAGCCGTTTCTTATCTGTTCAATTAAAATTTGCATCTGTTCGAACGGCTTGGGCGATCCGTTCAAAAAGGAAGTCAATCCGTTCGAACGTCTGTGTCATCCATTCACAAAAATTGCCCAACTGTTTGAACGGCTTGTGCATCCCTTCAGAAAAATTTGCATCTGTTCGAGCGGTTTCGTCATCCGTTCACAAAAATCATCCATCCATTCGAACGGCCCGTGCCATCTGTTCAGAAAAATTGTCCATCCGTTCAAATGCCTGTGGCATCCGTTCAGAAAAATTATCCATCCATTTAAAACTAATAAGTTGGAACCGTTTGTTCAAATGCCTTGGATCTTAAGCAGACGGCCCTGCATGGCCGGTCATCTGTGGAACGAAGACATGAAATGGTAGTTTGCGAAATCCTGTTCTAGCCGACTGCTTCGTTACTTTCTTGCTGTAACGTAACATTGATCTTGAACCAAGCGTGAAATTCAGAACCGACCAGAAAAAGTTACTTTTATAACGCAAATAATAGCGAAAAAAGTCTGACGGAGCGAATGAAATTTGAGTCACTTGCAAAACTCGTTGCCTAACATGTGACCAAAATCTACTCAGTCATCTATCTAATGATTTATTTCTCGTGGACGAAACTCTCGGCATTTTTGAATAGGCTTTAGAGTTTTTGCGAAGAACAGTGTAGAACAATAGCTTAGTTCTGTGAAGCGACGGTTTGTTGCTCGTTGGCTAGCATGGATGGGAATCACGAGAAGCGTGACACTTCAAAGTTTTCTCTGGCAACATGACACTAAGAAAATGGTCTGCTACAATGCTCTTTTAAAGATGGAAGTCACGACATTTGTAAGGATATAGAAAGTAATTGCCGACCAGTTACTGGCTTCTAAGGCTAAAATTATCAAGAGGTAAGCTTTCTTTAACCTGTATGTGACGAAGGACATGAGGTTAACAACTTGAATAAATTATCGGCTCCGTACGGAACCACTTTGTTTTTATTTTGTTCTCTTTTGTAGCTCGCCAAGGTTATTTTCTCGTCTAAATCACACATTTTATTAGTTCGTTGTAGGTCCACATCAGCCTT
>JAEMPF020009089.1:30760-35760 GCA_022496165.2 Catalaphyllia jardinei
TCTAAATCACACATTTTATTAGTTCGTTGTAGGTCCACATCAGCCTTATGGCTGCCATTTTGTAACCTGCATTACTAAATAAATGATTGATTGATTGATTGATTGATAAGGTTACTATGCACCTTCAGACCGACCATTTTGTTGAAATTTTGATTTTTAGGTTAATGTATAGGTCTACACATGAACTTTCATCTAAAAAAAAATTCTCAAAAATTTTAAATGATGGCGGAGAAATCGGGGTTTTACGTTTTCGCCGGAAGTAGAAGTTTATGCCTTGATTGACAGTCCTATGATGTTATGCAATCAACCGAGACGACTTTCGCAGGATTATACATACAGATGTGAAGAATTGGCTACTCAGTTGATCAGCCAGCTAGTATCTTCCTTGGTGCAATTCTCTTGGGTATGAATAAACCTAGACCATGGAAATGTCCGTGGACCAGTTCGAAGAAGCGAAAGAAGCAAACCAAAAATTACATATACAGCAATGAGCGAACAAGCGAAACTTGGCGGAAAGTTGAAGCTACAGCTATCTGGGATCAAAAACACAAATGATCATGTCGAGAGTTGACAAAGGCGCTGTAATGATAGTACGTGTTCTTTCTGGCTGGCTGGCCGCTTCTGATCCAATCCAACATGCTTTTCTCCAACATATCAGCTGACGAGTTTCTGTCGAGTCTGTCATAAATAAACGAACGAGTTCTTGCCATTTCGCATGAAGGAATGGCTCAATTGTTGTATTGATGTTTGCTCTTCCTACAAATACGGCAGACTTGAAAGGCTTTCTTATCAATCAAAAATTATTTCTATCAACATCAGAATATCACCATTATCATCAAGGATGAAAGTGAAACTAGTCTCCCTCACAGCCGTTTTTAGTCTTATCAGGCAACGCTAAGACAGCTGCGAGGGAGCCTAAGGTAAAACATGCCAGATTTCTGAATTCTCTCTCTAAAAGTTATCAGTTCATTTGAAGCTGTCGCGTTTTCTTTTACTTGTTTTTAATTTCCCTCCTAGCCGCTTTAGTTTGCTTTCTAGCGGTCATTCCCTTTGTTGCCTTCCCAATTTGCTCCAACAGCTTTGGTTTGAATATCGCAGACGAAATTCTAGAACTTGATGAACAGACACTCCCCTCCACAAGGTTCATGAGTCACGCAACGGTTCGAGAAACGCACCTTGGGGCCAGCAGCTAGACCTCAGCTGGGTAGTACTTCGAAATACTTGTCTCAGTGGAGCTCACAAAGCAGAGCAGATTTCCATGTGTGAGACCCAAGTGCTACACAACGGCCGACCTTCACTGTTTTTGCCCTGTCCGAACCGTTTCCATGTCAAGTTCAACACCAACACAGACACACCCTTCGTTAACTGCGAATTTGACGATGGCTTGGCACGAGATGTGTTCATGTGCACGCCACAGGACAACAAGCCAGGAACCTCTACTGAAGACAGAAGGTTTATGGAAATTATGGAAAACAGCATGACGAAAGATGAGAACAGAAGCTGGGAAGCGCCGCTACCCTTTGATACAAGGTCAGAGAACTTCCCTGTAGTCGTGATTATGCAATGAAATGCCTGAAATCCACCTGCTGAACCTTAGACAAGAAACCCTCCATGAAGGTCCAGTACTTTGACTTCATGCAGAAAAGTTTCGACCTTGGTCATGCCGAAGTTGTCCCAGCGGAAAACTTGAAGTCTGACGAACAATGTTGGTATCTTCCTCACTTTGGCATTTACCACCCAGGACCCCATCGTGATAGTAGCAGACATCGAGGAGATGTTTCACTCCTTCAAGGTTAAAAAAGAAGATCGAGACTTCCTAAGGTTCCTTTGGTACAAGAATAATGACCCAACTGCCGAAATCATTGAATACAGGATGAACGTCCACATCTTCGGGAACGCGTCATCCCCAGCCGTAGCCAACCACGGCCTGCGCAAAACCGCCGAAATCGAAGAATCTAAGTTTGGCTCGGATGCAAAGGCTTTTGTGGACAAAAACTTCTATGTTGACGATGGCCTCCTTTCAGCCCCAAACACCAAAAAGGCAACAGATCTGCTTTGTCACACTCAGTCCATGCTAGCCACTGCGAATCTTTGCTGACATAAAATCGCCTCGAGTCATGCGGAAGTCATGGACACATTTGCGCCAGAAGATCACACCACTGATCTTCATAACTTGGACTTCAGCAAAGGCCCTATCCCAATACAGCGATTGCTCGGAGTGTTCTGGGACTTGGAGTCGGACGCTTTCACCTTCCAAGTGTCCCTTGAAGAGAAACCATTCTCATGGCAAGGAGTCTTGTCAGTAACCAACAGCTTCTACAACCCCCTCCATCTCGCAGCGCCAGTCATTATCAAAGGAAAGCAGCTCCTGAGATCGATGACCTCTGGTCTCAATGCCCCACACTCAGGCACGTGGGATATTCCGCTTCCTGAAGAGTACAAGCCTGCATGGGATGATTGGTGCCACTCCCTCTGGTCGCTAAAGAAACTCAAGGTTCCCCGGTCCTATAGCAACAGGCCACTCAAAACTGCAACGCGAATGGAGCTCCACACTCCACACATTCTGTGACGCTTCGGAACGAGCTATTGGTGCTGTTTCGTACCTAAGAACAATCCAGCATGCCGGTGAAGTACAGGTATCATTTGTGCTTGGAAAGACTAAACTTACACCGGCCCATGCGACAACCACTCTGCTCTTAGAACTTTCTGCAGCTGTTATGGGAGTCAAGCTATCCGAGGTCATCACTGAAGAACTCGAAAGGAAACTGGACTCAGTGACCTATTACCCTGACAGCAAAGTTGTACTGGGATACAACACAAACGACTCGTGCCGTTTATATGTTTACGTCAGTAACCACGTCAAGCGTATTCACAAGACGTCAGCACTGCATCAATGGCATTACGTTCCTACCAGCCAAAATCCCGCTGAACTTGCCACTCGATTCCTAGAAGCAGAGCATGTGGCACACTGGACCGAAGTTCCTATACAACACTGACCTAGCAACATCCACTCAAGAGGGAAATAGTGCCACAGAAATGTTGACCAACGACCCTGAAGTGCGCTTAGATGTGAAGGCGTATGCTACACGAGTGGAGAAGTGCACAAACATCAGATCGGAGCATTTCTCCAGATTCTTGCAGTGGTCAATTCTGCAAGGAGCAATCGCAAGGCTGATCACCGCCACTCAGTCATGCAGCAAGGCCCGAGCTGCACAGGAGAAGGGTCTCTCTACGCGAGCATATGAACAAGCAAAGATCGTGATTCTAAGATGCATCCAATATGAAGCTTTTACGAAATACATTGAGTGTCTCAAGCATTCAGAAAAGCTGCCTGTTTGTACCTTAAAAATCAAATAAATTTGCTAAGTGCTCGGTTTATTTATGTGGTAATACTGCCCTATCAGAGCCACGATGTATCGGCTGAGGTAGCGGAACAAAGATAGAGAAAGGATTAAAGTTTCAATCCATCAGAAGCATAAGGAATTTTTCTTAACAAATATTTCCCTTCCTATTTATAAATGTTAACAGTGGAACACTGAAAATAAGATAAAAATTGAATGGAATAAACCTTCACGCAAACACTATCTACAGTGTGCATTCTGGTAAACAGGTAAGCTCAATGTTGGCAAGAATACACAAAACTTTAAACATACAAGTAGCATGATTGTTGACTCATGGATTAAACTGCAAAAATTATAATAGAGTAAAACTCTCAAGGCTTAAATATCTTCATCTGCAAACCAACAAATATTTGAAACAATTTTTGAAATGCTTAGTGTCGAGGTTTTCCGTGATGGACTCCTTGATTTGTGAATACCCTGGTGCTATGAACATCATGTGTTAAAGTTGCATCAAACTTCTTGTTTAGACTAAGTGTTAGGCATGTAACCCGGATGAACACGCAGGTTTGGTTGCTGAATTCATTAATTCATTTCACAGGCCGAGTGAACAGTGAACTTGTTCGTTTGATGCGCAACACAGAATGGATGTTATGTTCAATTCAATGCACAATGTCGAAATTGCTTCTGTTTATTTCCTCTCCTTGCCAGAATTGCAGAATCACAGAATGTTCCTTGTCAGAATTGCACAACCACAGAATGTTTGGAAACGAAAATAGTTTCAGCTGTCATGTGGATTTCTGTGATTGTCAATCAAATTTGTCGTTTTGCGTCAGTGATGAAAAAGAAAACCTGGGCAAACCTTAGCATGGCCTAACACAGGCATCCCATCCATGGAATAATCAGGGGGACTTTACCGTATTTGATCAAGCATTAAATATAGTCTGAGTAAAGCGCTTGTGCAGCAACAATAAAAGATGTTGGAAATTTATCCCACTCTCCTCACCCTCCAAATTTATGTTGGTGGCAACCTTCTTTTCCAGTGTAACCATAACATCCAATATCTACCCCTGAATGAAAACTTACCAAAATTCTATTCAGATATAATTGCCCACTGGCAGAAATTTTTCTAGCTAACCAAAAAACAAAAGGAGACATGCTAAACTAATAATATGGAATAATCAGCTAATTTGGGTAAACAAGTCATCTGTATTTCCCTGGTTGGAAAAAAGTTGTCATTAAAAAATTCCTGTCTTTTTGACCTTCTGTTCTGAACAGAAAAAAGAAGTAAAACTGTACATGGACCTCTGGAAGTCCTCTATTTCAAAACTTTCCAAGTAAAACTTTAAGTCTCTAGTACTCTTGTACATATGCATCATGCCATCTGTAGATACATGTTTACAGTTGTATTTCAGTATAATTTTGACAGATAACAGCTACTTATTGAGCTGGAAGCTGTTTATAATCAAAGTGGTTAGCAATATGCTGCTATTCTGGTATTCCAGGTTTAAGTACAAGTACATTAAACTTGATTTTAGTCACAGTGGGAAAATTTGGATTTCATTGTAGCTGTGTATGTACTTGTTAACTAGTGTTGTTAATTGCATCAATGCCAACCCTAACATGCACTTGCTGGCTATTTCATGCCTTGCATAATGCACA
>JAEMPF020009089.1:50760-63485 GCA_022496165.2 Catalaphyllia jardinei
CTTACTCAAATACTCATGCCAAACTAACTTTCTCCAATATTATCAAGTGATAAGTGCCATCCCGAAGCACCTTCTGTCCATTGCCAATCAGACCGACGGCTTCAACAAACCTTTTTTCACAATCGATGATAACATCTTCCCTCTGAACGAAACTGTACAAATTAATCTAGGTAAGGCCAAGCCAAGAGATTTTTATAAACTGCTTAATGCAAAAACTCATAACGAGGACCATACGGGCCCTCTACGCTGGGGCCAAATTCTATCAATAAATAGTGATACTTGGAGTAAGATTTTCAAGTCTTTGAAAAACATCTGCAAGGACACAAAGCTCAAAGAGTTTCAATTTAAACTCATCCATAGAATTATAGTAACAAACAAAGAGCTGTTCAGATTTGGAATCAAGCCTGACGACAAATGTCTGTATTGTGGAGATAAAGACTCCATCGAGCACACATTCATTGATTGCCCGTCTACTAAGACCTTTGTGCAAAACGTCATTCATTGGTTCAACCAAACAAACCTATGTCAGATCCTCCCCACCACCGAGGAAATTTCATTTGGCATCTTTTCTAGTACATGCGATGCACGAATAATAAAAGAAATTTAACTACACCACCTTGGCTATGCGCCATTACATATATGCAAACAAAACAAATAGCAAAACCATTTCCATTCACGAGTTTATTGACAAATTACTCGTGCAATATAACGTTGAAAATGTACATTAACAAGAACCGCTCCAAGGAAAGGACTATAATCTTGAAAACTTTAACTGGGTAAAAAAGTAAAGTTAATATGATCTTACAAAAAATTATATATAACATCATTAAAGTTATTTATTTATCTATTAAAAAAATATATTATTATATGTTATATGATTGGTACAGCTTGCAACGACTTAGTCTTCTTTTCTGTTAATTCTCGGTACCAATATGATCGATGTAAGACGTGTGAACTGTAAAATGTTGTATTTTAACTGTCTAGTTTTTCCGTGTTGCATTTCAAAAAGTTTGTAAGAATTGTAAGTTTTCTAGGCGACGTTTTTATTGAAAAAAGTGTAAGTAGTGTAAGTTGTTTGGATTGACTGTACATTATAGTCACTTAATATTGTAAGTAATGTCAGTAATTGCCGAATAAAATGCTAGAATGCTAAAAAAAAACAAAAAAAAAAAAACAAAAAACCAGGGATTAAATCGGACGAGGAAAACTGGACACCGAATGTCCCAAACTGGGACCCAGGCTCATCAAAAGAAGGACGTATACAAAACATGGACCGGGGTCCATGGACCACCCCATGGACCACCCCTAATTTTCTACAGGAAATCGCCCCTGTTAATATGAAAACTTAACGGGGGTCAGGGTATGAAAAAATGCAGACTCGTATTTATTGCTTACGTCTTTGATCTTCGATCTTAGGATCGTACCCTATAAATGGGAAGACCACCATCTCGTTTTAAGATACAGAAGATCTAGTGCATTTCTACCCCCAAGATCTTCATTCCAGCTTGTAATTTTAATGGGAGAGCACAGAGGTGTATTTAGTTTTCGTATTGAACGAAGCGTGAGCTTGGTCAATACCTTGGTGGGGGTTGCCGGATAACATAACTCGCTCCAGCCCTTTTGCGCTCCTTCATCCATATGGCAGCTGCCTTGAAACGATCCAAAGATTAGGTACGTATTTATTGCTAGTACCCACAAAGTACGCCTGTATTGCCAGCTATGTACAGTCTCAAGACTTTGTTGTACTACCCCCCGTAAAGCCGTTAACCCTTTGTTACGAGAAAAACCGTCAAGGACGTAAGCAATAAATACGAGTCTGTATTTTTTCATACCCTGGGGCGATTAGGGGTGGTCCATGGGGTGGTCCATGGACCCCGGTCCATATTTTGTATAGAGTATGGAACGCCTGCAGGTTTAATTAAAATTGTTTACGAAGGAAAAGGTGTGTTTTTGTCGCTGTTTTGAGTGAATAACTTCTTCAAAATGATCAATCACTTCGCTATTTTTGCTTCAGAGGGTGGTAAGCATTTGCTTTTTCGCTTATATGTAGCAATTTTCTAGTTTTATGCGGAAAAATGCCCCAAGGATACGGAGGATGCGGAAGTAGGTGAATTATGCGGATCTGCACCACCGCATCCTGTCAGCTGCCCTGTCACTTAGTGATCCTGTA
This sequence comes from Catalaphyllia jardinei, assembly GCA_022496165.2. Taxonomy (NCBI): domain Eukaryota; kingdom Metazoa; phylum Cnidaria; class Anthozoa; order Scleractinia; family Caryophylliidae; genus Catalaphyllia; species Catalaphyllia jardinei. Next base: position 52,931 of record JAEMPF020009089.1, read on the forward strand.
CTGGCAAGGGGAAAAAGTTCAGAATATCTCTTCCCCAGCACACACCTGCTGTCTACTGGTACAATAATTGAGAGGTTAAGTCTTGTCTTCAAGTTAGGGAAAATGACACTAAAATGCTACAAAAAAGTTGTAATGAAAGTAAAAGAATTGTAAATGTTGACATAATGTACATTGTACATTATGTAAAAGTTTTCACTAATATTTCATGTATTTACTTTTTCAGGAGAAATTACATGTATATGAAAATAATTATGTGATCAGAGTATTGGATCCAGGCAGTACCAGTTTATGGATGGCATATGCATCTACAGTAAGAGGAACTGTAAGCATTTCCAGGTCTTAATTTCTTGTATAATCTGAGATATCAAAGAGAAAATATTAAACCTTATTTTTTCTCAAGCATCTGAGCGAGCCGTATGCCTAAATCCTCGGATTTGATTGGTTAATCACGCTCACGTGACCGGTCCAGCTTTTTACTACGGCCCACGGGCCGGATTTTTTCCTCGCTGTAGCGATTTCGGCTCTTTGAAACTATGTTACAAAGTTGCTTGTAAATATCCTCGCGCAGTGAGAAATATGCTACTAAAACATAATTGTTAAGGGAAATGGATTCGGATGAGAGCGGACACAGTGAAAGCGAATTTTATTATCCAGAAGAAGAAACTTCCAACCAAATGACGCCTATAAATCCTGATGAAGTTAAACAAGACAGGCACTTGGACAACATTCAAGATTTTATCTATTCACTTCGCCCTGATAACACTAAGAAAAAGACAACTTACGATCTGAACATTTGGCGAAGATACTGTTCCGCAGTTGGAGAGACAAGAGCCTTGGAAAAAAATCCTTCCGAAGAGCTCAACGTACTTCTGTGCAGGTTTTTCATGGACGTCCGTAAAAATGATGGCGGAGTCTGCGAGCCAGATTCGCTTGCATGCCTCCAGAGAGGTATACACAGCTATCTGAACGACAGCAACTTCAGCACAAATATTATGAAAGACCAAGAGTTCGCCAAATCGAGAGAAGTCCTATCAGCTCGCAAACGGAACTTGGTAGTTAATAACGCCAAAGGAAATCGTCCACAGGCTGCCCGCGAGCTAACAGAAGATGAAGAGGGCTTGTTGTTTGAAACCGGTCAGTTTGGGGAGGACGATCCCGAAGTTCTCCAGCGTACGGTGTGGTGGATGCAGTCTTTGCATTTCGGATTTAGAGCGAGAGACGAGTGTCGAAGACTGCAGTGGGGTGATATAGTAGTCGATGATGATCCAGCTAGTGGAAAGCAGGTCCTTGTGTGGAAAGCCGAACGAGGATCAAAAACAAGACAAGGAGACGGCCACTGCAGGGCTTTTAGTCCAAAAGCCCACGCCACCAATACCGAGCCCTGTCCAGTTCGTATTTATCTCAAGTTTGCCAGCCATTGTCCTGACCAGATGAAGAAACCCGACGCCCCTTTTTTCTTGGCAGTAAACCATAGCAGAGCGCCTGACAATCCGATCTGGTACAATCGAGCTCCACTTGGAAAAAACAAGATCGGAGCATTTTTGACCAAAGTGGCTAAAAATGCAGAGCTGCCAGGAAATGTAACAAACCATTCTGTGAGGAAAACGTGCATTTCAAGGCTGATGGATGCTGAAGTTCCTGTTAATTATGTAGCACAACTGAGTGGGCATAAGAATCTAAAAAGCTTAGATTCTTATAAGACAGCCTCAGACGAACACCAGCGCAAGATGTCTTTGGTTTTGAGCAACGGCAAGAAGAAATGTCCCATCTTCTTGAACGATGCACCAGTCGGCAAACCAGCAGTCAAACCCTGGGCGCTAGAGCGGCCATACAAACAGCAAAAAAAGCAAGCTTCTTTGGGCGAAGAGCAAGGCTTCTCTGGCATTTTCACTGGTTCAAACATCAGAAGCATCGAGGGATGCACATTTAATTTTTCATTCAATGGTGCACCACAGAGAGACTTAAACACACTACCCCTACGTCACGAACCACCATCTTTTGAAGAAGCCACGCTCCAGTCTGACACAAATGGATATCTTACAGAGCCTGGTACGAGAAGATATGGAGGCCCCACACCAAAACCCTCACAGACTACCAGTGGCCGAAGCAAAGGGCCCCTTGATCCAACCGTACCTTATGCCATCCCACACAAGAAGAAAATATCCAATAAGCCTCCTGTAGAACGCCATGGTAAGTTAGTTTAATTTGTCGAACCTAGAAGAAGTACCTTACAGTGTTGCTGAAAATAAAACACCTTTATTATTCAGCACGACTTCTTCCCGAGTAATATTTGTTTATCCTCCTTCCAAGACAGATAAATAGTGTATTATACAGATCACTCTTGACAGTGATCACTAAGCCCAATAAGACAAATTATATATGAATAGCCAACTAAATCCATCTTGAAAGTCTTGCCTAACATATCAAAAGAAGCATATTTTACTTTTGTTTTAGTGTTATTGATTTTACTCGCAGAGACTTAAGTACAAATAAGTAATATGAATTAACGGAAGACGCGTCATTCGTTTGTTCATTTTGTGACCCTGACAACCCCCCAAGGTACAATCAAGCGGAGAGTTCAGGAGACTCCATGCTGGATCTAGCTTTGGATGATCCGTCCAATTTGCCTCCTACTGAGAATCTTCAGGCAATGTCCAATATAAACAAAGACTATCCACTTGAGTTTGTGCTCTAATTTTGAATTTTAAAACAGAGTGTTTCAAATTTTACATAAACGCACGTACAAGGCGAGGGAAAATATCATTCCTATATATTTGATTCTTTGCCGTTATTCATCCTTCTCGTGTAAATATTTTTAATCTACAGATTATGCCCTCCCTGAGCTTCCTGCAAATTTCAATTCAGCGGTCGGCAGAGATTCAAGATCTGATTCCGATGGCGCTATACTGCATCCTCCAGCGTCCACAGGCCGGAAAAAATTAGTACGTTTACACACTTTGAGTTTAACCCACTGGTTTTTGTCTTATGCTTTATTCCTTTGTGACAAGTGGAAATACCCGTGTAAATTTCGCCCAAATTTTCTATAATAGAGGTGTTCTCAAGACATGAATATTTGCGTACTCAAACAAAACAGAATGACCTCAATAAAGAAAAAAAATAGTTATACATAAATAATTCCTGAGCGACCCGTTTCTTTGTTTTTGTTTTTGTTTTTTTTATGCGTAATGCCCATTATTACCCGGCTAGCATGTTACACTTCCAGCACTTGTTTTATGGTATCATTCCTCTCCGGTTTAATTTCTTTTTCTCGTTTTATTCTCTAGCCGTATTTTAATGTTCATGGACAGCTCGTGAGGCCTGCATTGCAAGACTCGGGTGATGTTCAGAGACCAGAACCTTCCCGAACGACTCAGAACACGCTCAGCCCAGACCCAGGTATACCTCTACACCAAGTGCAGCCGCGAGGGTCTGAATCCGAAGATACAGATGAACAAGACAACGATAATATCACTTACGTGGTGTAAGGGAAAAGATGACGTCACTCGATATCCGTGTATCGTCCACGAGTTTTATTTCCTTCTCAGGACAAAAGATATATAAAAATCGAAATGCAACCTTGAGACGTTTCTTGAGGTCAATATGGAGACACTGTCCATTCTACGCGATAAAATTGCCATATACCTCTGCAACCATACGTGCTAATATGAAGGAACATTGGCGAAGTTCCTGTAGAAATTGTGAAATTAAATTCTAGCAATTAGCTGACTGGAAAAGTTTTCATGAGACCGTTGTCGCCAAGGCAACGTATCTGATGTAAAAGTAAACATGTGGAATATAGGATATGCTTTCCTTGTAACAGGATCATTTCAGGAATATATTGTTTGTATTGTACATACATAAAGCGGCTAGATGTATATATTTTTAACCTGTAATTTAATAGATAAAGAAAGTTTTAGGACAAAAAGTCGTGTGTCAAATTTGTCATATCTTTGTCTGGTGTGTCTTTGCTGCAACAAGATTCATTTCTTGGTCAGGCACTTTTTGATTTCTTTTTCTAATTCCTGGATCGGATATGGTGTCCTATGGAATGGACGTGTGCTTTTATTAAAAGAGTTCATTAAACTCTCTTGTATCGCTTCAAACGTAGCTCGACCACCCTACTCTAGACAGGAGCTCTACGACACTACTCTTAGAGAAAAGTATTAACATCGCAAAATTTCAGGGAAACGGAAATGCGCCAATCCCCAGCAGCGCGCACAGGAAAGGTAATGGAGAGATAGGTCAAAAAAGCATGAATATCCTGTCATGCATTGGATGTTTTCAACTTAGGACAGAGATGTTGCACTTCTTGATTTCTGATATGATCCCGATGTTGCTTAGTCAATCAGTCAATCAATCAATCAATCAATCAATCAGTCAATCAATCGATCCATCAGTCAGTCAGTCATTCAATTAGTCAAGCAATCAATCAATTTATAATTCAGTTTCCGGGTTTGCTTTTTACGCATGGGGAATGGAAATCATAGAAGTGGGTTAAAGTACTACCTTAATTAAATATACTAGAGAACAAAATTCAAACCAAAAAAACCTTTCTCAGATTGTTTCTCTTCTTATGCAATCGAAATTTGCGTGAAATCTAGGGACTGAAAAATAAATTAAATAAAAAAAGGACTACACGTTTAGGACTGACTGTGAGCCACAAACTTTCATTAGCGTAAAGATTGACTTCAAAAACACAAAAATGAGGCTTCCTGCTTGAATTAACAGCTACTTTGAATACATAGTATATTCACTCTACTCAGCTGAAATAGAGCAAAAAAGTAGCTGTGTACATATTTATGATTTATACCATGCCATAGGAAATACAGAAAAACTGCAGAAAAGAGAAAAGCATTTAAATACTCAACAATGTTAAACTCGACCTTCCTATTGCGCGCTGCATTAACTGTGCAGGCCACTGCATGTATAAGGTATGGTATAAAATAATTATGCAACACTTTATCGTAGTTCTGCAGTATTGTCGGGGTCAAATCGGGTGTCGGGCCATCAGCTTACCGTATACTAGCCGACGTTTTGTCGCGACTAACCGTGTTGGGGCCGAGTCATCCAAAATCAAGATATGGCGACTATTCCACTGACTCATGACATTTCATAACTGGTCGAGGTGCGCGTGAGCCCCAACAAATTGTCCTGCTTCACCGCACACAAACCGACAAGGCCCGAAAAGACGTTTTGAGATCTAGTTAGTTGTCGCCCGACAAGCCCCGATCTTGTCGCAGACTTGTCTGAATTCACCGCATGCTAGCCGACAAGTGAGGATTTTTTTTTGTCGGCCGACAAAAAATCGGCTAGCGTGCAGCAGCCTAAAGATATATCTCTGCTGTATGCATATGCCTGACGGCTGTTAAGAGACTCTTTAAATTTTAACTGGACTACAAGTAGAGTACGGCCCGCTAAATAGACCAATCACAGGCCGTGTACTACTTGACCAATTACAGCGCGTGTTAGAGATAAACATGGAATACCCTACTTTACAAATGTATTTTCTGCACATCGGCTAAGGTTTTGTGTGAAAACATAGATATTGACTCGCGAGATGTTCCAAAGCGTTGCATAACCAGTACTTGTTTTACTGACTGTAAGTTTGAAAAAAAATTCTGTCATGCGTGTGATTTCAGCCACATCCTTCACCTGTGTACTAGTCAGGGCTTGAAACGCAACACAATTCGGACAACAATGCTCTCATTGCATTGTGGAACTAGAAGTGATTGGCGTGGTTTCCTCCTCATGAGCCTCACCGGATATTTCTTTCTCGATGATAAGGTAATGAAGTTATAATTACTTATAGGCTAGAGAACTTAGAACTGAGAATTTATAACTACGTTCAGTGTGTATCCCATCTAAGGGCACGAAGCTAGGTGAAATGGTTACGAGGTTTCACTTACAAGGGATTCCAAATACCATTTAAAAAAAATTTGTCCGAACCTTCAGCTAGAGCAAAAAATTCTTCAACACCAGCCTATCGCCGGAGACGTTTTGACAAAATATGCATTCTTTCTCTTGAATAGAAGTCAAGACCCAACAAATGTTTTTTTTTAAATCTTTTTTTTCGTGCGTTCACTGAAATTATTGCATCCAAGTTCATTTCAGTTTTTTCCACTGAAGAAATTTGGATAAGTGCAAAAAATTGATTCAAAGGCCTTAGACTATACTCCAACCAAATACATGTCTTCTTCTAACATCCAAACATATGCCATCGCTACACAAATTCTGATGAGTTAAGGGAGTAACTGTTAGGATGTTTATACGCTTAGTCAGTATTGTCTCCTAAGCTATTATCGACCATGGAAAGGAGCCTCAGTTCTTCTACACAATCAAATCTTCAACGTTTGCGTACAACTGCTTGTCATACATTGCCATGTTGATCAACCTCTGTAGAAAAGAAAATATGACAAGCCTAATCGGTCATTTGATACGTTTGTCCGTGTTACCTTACGACTCCTAATTTACGTGTATGGAAAAAAGTATCTGATTTTTTTCTCATTTGCTACTGAAGCTCTAGCTAATAACAACAGACGGGTCGGGCAGTAACGGCGATAATAAAAACAGTCACTTGGCTTGCAAGGGTGTCTTGTAACTTTTACCTTTTAAGTATTCAATAGTTTGTAACGGTTATTATTTCTTATTTGCATCATGCATAATATAATCTACTGTTTGAATGAGGGTTTCTTTTGGGTAATTTTGTTCTGAGTTTCTTCCCAAAATCGCCTCGCGTCCCTGTTGAATTTTTGTATATTCCAAAAAAAGAAAAATAGTCCGTGAAAAGAGCTATCACTGTACCAGGGGTTACTATGAGTTCTGATCAATCCTTTCCCTTGATTTCTTGGGCGTGTTGTAATAAATTATATTGATGTGATTATTACAGTCACGGTTTTGGTTTTATAATCATTGCAAACAGCTTCCATTGGGCTGGTTCATTGTAACTCCTGATAAACATTCCTAGTGATGGTTAATAACTGAAATAAATATCCCCAGTAGTTTACCTTGTGTTGATTTTCCATTTCTTTGAGTTCTTCTCTCAATTCAATAAATGTTGGTCTTCCATCTGGGTTTTCTTGCCAGCATTTCGTCATCATTCCATATCTAAAATTGATTAGAAACCAGTCCTAAGAAAGCACGCGCGCTGATTAGTTAAAAATCCTGTTTGTATAACTCGATGGAGACACAGAACTAGCGCGCGCTGTTGACGCAGTGATGGCGCGAGCAAAGAGAATTTACATTTTGATAATCAAAGTTATCAAGTTGTTTTTCTTTTTCTCGTCGTGGTGTTTTCTATAAAAATAGAAAACATGTACTCCGTGTTTCTATCGAGTGATACAAACATTCGTGAAAGTTTGGGAAAACTCGAAAAAGCTGTGGAAACACTCGCCTGCGGCTCGTGTTCCCACAGCATTTCCCGTTCTCCCAAACTTCCACTCGTGTTTTTATAACTCGATAGAAACACAGTACACGTTTTCTATTTCTTAAATAAAACAGCCATGATGTTACATCCGTAAGTAGGCGTTGGGCGTGATGATCATTAGTGGTCTGTGTTTGAGCGTATTGTGGGACTGATTCTGGATCGGACCAAGGGAAACAAGTGCCGAGTAGATAAACTGAAATGGATAAGCATCACTTTCAGGGGAACGCAGAGGAGGCAAGCGGGGAAGGGGACGGGCGGTGGTGGTGCTGACGTTTTAGTAAGGCTTCTTGGTGTACTAGATAATAGGATAACAATCATTTAGCATCTCATCCCATCTCGTCTCCTCGCCGATAGCGCCTAAAGGACTGATTCTGCTAAATGGTAGAACTCAAGCAACTACTGCAACTAATTTCATGTTCAACAAAAATGATGTAATAATTGAAACATAAAAGGTAAAAAGAAGAGCTGGTTACAATTTTTCGTCCACGTGTTGTGGTTTAGACATTTTTTGTCCTTGCTGTAGCCAGTTTACAATTTTTCTGCCATCCATCCGTGGATATGGTGAGCCACCTGGAAGAGAACATTTTATAAAAAAGACATCAGGATCTCGATTTCTTTCAAAATAAACCAAATCTCAAAACTGTAACTATTTCTGCAGCACTTTAGCTAGAATGGTTGCCATTATAAATCATTAAATATCCTCTCCTAATGGGAGGCCTCTCGGGGATAACAAAACAAACATTAGAAACGAATATTGCAAACAGAATACAACACAACCGTTTGAGAGGAAGCAGACTAGTTAGTCCTATTACAAAATTGGTCGACTTCGAAGAGTTGACTGAACTCGGGTCTGTGGTAAAGAAACTCCAGCTAGGGTCAGAAAGAAACTGCAATAGAGCTACCCCACCAAACTGACTGCAACCTCCTTTATTACAAATATTTTGCACCTTTCAGCAGCACGCAAAGTTCGAACGCTACCTAAGAATAGTGTTTTGGCTGCCGTAAATATAATTACGACGATCATTAACGATCGTTGGGAAAAAGAAACAACGGTATCGAAATGTACCTCTCACAACCTACAGATATGGCTTTTGAAAACGTCGAAGTTAGCTTTTGTGCCCTGAAAGCGCCGCTAAGATGATTGTCAATAGAGAACCACGTGACCGTTGACTGAGCAAGTGTCGCGTAAGGTGCAGTAAACAAACTAGGAAGGTGGAAGTCGCTACTTAACTTACCTATCGTGAAAATCTCGTAAAGGAGAACTCCATAACTCCACCTGTAAGACAAGTGTTTAAATAATACTCTTGATATGGTGAAAATAAACCTTGTTACTTAAAAGAATGGCACTGGAGGTTCTTCGGCTTGTTTCCTGCTGCATGCTATTATATCACTAAACTTCTAAGGAATTGTGTTATAAATAGCACTATAATTATGTAGGTTGTGCATATGTATGGCATGATTTGGAAGAACTTTCTCTACTGTCTTTGGTAAAAAAACACATCCTTGTTTACATATAAATAATAACAAAAAACAATCCTTGAAGCACAAAATATTGACTAATTCGACAGTACCAGTCTGGCCCCAGTTGTTCTAGGGCCGGATAACGCAACTGACAGGATAAATCGCTATCCAGTGGCTAATCGCTGAGAAAACAAACCTCGCCATGCATTGGACAGTGACTTATCCGTTGGATAGTGTTATCCGGCACCTGAAAAAAAAATCAGGGCTTCAACGGGATTCGAAGTCGTGACCTACGCGATACCGGTGCGATGCTCTACCAACTGAACTATGAAGCCACACATTGGGTGCGAGGTCAATTTATTGAATTCATACTTTCCCGTGCAGTGAAGTGATGTGAAGTATATATGAAATAATTCATATTTTTACTGCTGTATATCTTCTCTGTCTTATAATGGACGAGCAAGAGAAGTTGCTATTATAAGACAATTGGAGCATGAATTGTGGTCATCTTGAGGTAAACCGTTGTATGATAAACATTTGTGTATATATAACATTAAATTAGGGTACAAGTACTCACACATCGCTTTTTTTTAATATGTGCCATAAAGGAGCGCTTCCATTGCAGTCCACTTAACAGGGAGGCGCCCCTAGAGGAAGAACAGAACTTTTTAGCTGACAGCGTCGAAGACGAGGTCTGTACTGTGATTTGATATAACACTTAGTTGTTAGGCACCCGATTATTCGCTAGAATTGTAAAGTTTTGCAAGTCACCGCAACAGTCCCTGTGATTAGTCCCTTGAAGAGTTTACACTAAGGAAGAGGTTGCAAGGACTTCTCCGTTGTAGTGCGTGCAAGAGGGCACTTATTGCAAAGGGACACCTCAGAATTTTGGGAGAAAGGGATTTTGTTTTACTCTTTGCTCTTCAAAAGCAAAACTCAAATTGTTAAAATAAATATAACAATGAGATATACCAGGGCAACTTAACCAACGTAGCGACTTAGTGAAACTGGCATTTTGAGCGCATTCACATGTATCTTAAATTGACAAGTAGTACACAAACACAGTTACAAAGTTTTATACGAACTGCTTTGGTTAACGTTTCTAACATCAAATAACGAGATTACAGAAAAGACAGAATCGTTAAAAACCGGCAGATTATGACAGCACAAGATAGGACACAAAGAAAACTTTTTCCCTCTTCACCTGTAGAAACATGCCCGCTATGCAGTGGACAACCAGTATGACTACAGAGAAAGGATATACCAAGCCATGACATGTGTATATCTTCTCTAAGTGACTTTAATCAGGACGACCCTTTCGAGAAAATCTTTTCGCCATCCTGGATCGCGTTGTTCATAACGTTCATATGACAATTTTACTACCGTGCATGACGATAGTTTCGTTACAGCTGAGTCACGGTACAAGCTCAGAAGCATGCATGGCGCCGTGGAAACGGCCGTCAGAGTTAGAGGTTTCCAGCAACAACGTGCAAATCAGACATAGAACAATAAGGGTGCAATCATAAAAGTCCAATAACTCAGTAGATTACTTACACGTTTCGATGACAAATAAGACATTCCATCAGCAATTTGCCAAGCAAACTTCATGAGCTGTTGTGACGTAAGACTTGTTTTTGGTTTGTTGTCTGGGTCTTTGTAGTAAGTGTCATT
>JAEMPF020024791.1:5000-14451 GCA_022496165.2 Catalaphyllia jardinei
GCGTTTTCTTTCATAAGCACGCTTTTCTAAATTCACGAAGTATTTACTGTTTCTTTCGCCATGCTCATACCACCTAGCCCGGCTTCTTATTATCGCACCTTTTGTTTTATGTTCAGAGTTTTTTTGTAGTTCGAATCTGACGCGTTAAACTAGTACTCCTAAATTTGTATCCTGATGGTTTTGATCGAGACGCTCATTAAGTTTCAGAGTAGATCTATTTCTCTTTTCTTCTTTGCTTTGACAAGCCGCTTAGAAAAACGAATACAAAAGTCTCTGATCTCCATTTTAATCATTCCCACTGATAAAGTCTTCTTCGTTATCAAGGAGAGAGTTATTAAATTTCCAAAACCCTGGACCAGGCGATTTTTGTTTGTTTTTATATTGGATCTCCATGTAAATCGGGCTATGATCCGAATCATAATAAGACTTCACATCTGTTTTACTTGTGCGAGGAATCAGGTGCTTCGAAATAAGCCAATAGTTCAGTCTACATCTTATCTTTCCTGAGCTGTTCTGCCAGGTAAATCGCTCGTGGGAGAGGTGCTGGAGTCTCCAAGTGTCGACAAGATTTAAATTATTGCTAATTCCCACTATGCTCTGGATGACATTTCTCCTGCTGCTGATATCTTTTCCGCCTTTTTTGTCAATGTTTTCAAGAGGACAGTTGAAATCTCCTTCTAGCACAAGATTTGAATTCACATACGGGCGTAACTTTCTGGTTAGTTGAGTATGAAAATCGACCTGAAGAGTTTGGTTATTGGGGGCATAAATATTGGCCAAACAAAAGTCATTGTTTTGTATTGTAAGATAAACAATAAGAACTCTTCCGTTTCGGTCACAGGCTGTGCTGATAATTTTACCTTTTACCGTTGGCCTCACGAGAGTCATGACGCCTCTGCTGTGTTTTAAGCGATGGGAATAGAAAATGTCGCCTCCCCATTCCGCACGCCAAACGTTTTCAATTGTCTTATCACTTTAGGTTTCTTGTAAAATAATTATATCATATTTGCCATTGTGAAGCCACCGAAGAAAATTTCTGTGTTTGATCGCCTTGTTTATGCGTACCTCTAATATAAGAGAAATACATTTTAGATTCATCAAAACATGTACAATTCAGCTCCGACACTTGCAATGCTGCAACCAAATACCGGGCCAAATACGCTTCGTCCAAAAGGTGTGCCAGGCCGAAATACTACGAAAGAACATTACACACACTAAAACAACCGAAAGCGTACACATGGTGATTAAGCCGTTATGAAACTTGCTGTATGGAGGTGAAATTGTTGTAATACAGAAAGATTTCATGTTAGTTTAATTGGGGCGCTCCCCTCCACAATTTCCCGCGATTGAGTTAGGATTCAGATTTTGTGAGTTGAAAGACAACAAATGAAAAGGGAAAAGCCACAAACTTTGATTGTAAGCGAGCTCGAACGAAAAGAGTGGCTAAGAGTTAACTAAACGCTTATGGCCACAACCTTTAGCGACGGAGAAAAAAACAGACTAACAATAAATTTAAATGTTATCTAAATCCTCCTGACTATAAATTCTAACTGGATGGTCACCTAATGATAATTTCATAAAGATTTTACCGTCTATTGTCCAAACACTGTGCCACTGCTCCGACTTCTTGCGCTGCCAGACTTTTGCAAAGAGCTGACGTCGCATTCTTGTTAAGTTTTCGTTAATGTACACAATGCCAATGTGAGAGTTACCCCCACCCCCCTCACCCTTGGGGCTAAACCTCATCCGCTTATAAATTCCTCCAGCTACGCAGATTAGAATTTTGTAACGCAGCCGGCTACGTCAAGAAAATACAATTTTGTCGCATTTTTTGGTAGTTTTGAGGCCGTTAAACCTCGTTCCCAGGGCCTTTTCCCTGGTTTGTTTAAGCCAGAGAAAAAAAATCCTGGGAACGAGGTTGCGTTTAAAATGATTGCTGCGAGTTCTATGTTTCACTGTTTTCTTCATTTCTCTATCATTCCTCGAGAAAAACAATAAATAATCTCACTGGAATCGGCTTGAAACGGTCTCGAAACGACACTGAAACATATTAAGTAACACACAAAAGAGTCGAATTAAGGACGTTCGCGCTAATTGTTTCTGCGCATCCTTACTGCGCACGCAAATTCACATGCCACGTCATGCATGAGCGCGCGCTAAGTCATAAAATAAACAAATGATAGGGCAGATGGCCATTGCTAGAGCTTTGCTTGGATTTAACGATCTTGAACGTTTGGTGACCCCAATTTTTCTTTCGATGTATCATTTTCTCTACTGATTTTCTACGTTTAGGGAAAAAATGAAGAGAATCTATCGACTAGAAGTTTGAATTTTTGGCAAAATGTACCATCGAATTCCGTTCTTATTAGCTCTTCGTGCATCTGTGTGGCGATTTCAAATGCCTCTTAAAGGGTTAAATTCTGTGAAAACGTCAGTAACATTTGGAAATGTTTACGCAATAGACCCACTCCTACAAAATATGACTAAAATCATTTACCTCCGTTGACTCACCTTCGATATTTTTAACTATAAACCCCTGTATACCGTGCTCAATTATATAGGACAATTTTTCGAAATCAGTATAGTTTACCACACGCTTCATCTCTGAAGCGAAGACGGTGACCCCCAATTTTTTTTGCATTTCTGACACAAGTAACTCACCATCTGCCTGCAGTAAAAATTTAAAAAAATTCTATCGACTGGAAAATTTTCGCGCGAACGTCCTTAAGTAAATCTTATCAGTGAAATTCTATTCCATATTTGAAACTATTATAAACCGTTACGTTCACATACAAACTCTTAAATGCACGTTGTGCTGCGCAACTGAGTGGAATATATTAATAACTGTTCAGGTCTCCCAAGGAACTTGGGCGACCCCCTGTTTGTTTTATTTTTAAGTTGGAATTCACCTGTTTCTTTTAGAGCTAGGTGATAAGTCCCCGACAGAGAAGAACTAATTTTACCTACTTAGTCGATCACATTGATCGAAAACTGGAAGCAATAGCTCAGACAACTGTCACTCGTTGCAAATCACTTGACATCAGACTTCTTCCGTAAATTAAGTAGCAGGAAACGAGAAAATTCGTGAAATGTATTCCACAGAAATTCTCTCATATACAGCAACGATCAGAGATATAAACTCGACTGAAATTGTTTCATTTTGTGCTCCGCATCAGTCAATTGAAACTCCGGCCCTTCGAAGCCCGGGCAGGGGTAGCTGGGATTTAACGCTATTTTAACAACGCGTAGGCCCTAAAGGGGTTGGGGAGGGGGTGGGTGTGTCGTGGAGCAGCAATTTAATCGCAGCACGTGCGATTACAGTGACTTTCCTTGCCATTTAAAGGTGACTAGAGAGTAGTGAGAAAGGTAAAAGATTCACCATGACAGTTTATTCGTTCACGGAAATAAGCCGGATTTATCTCCGTGGACGAATCAGCTGCCATGGTGAATTTTTTATTTTTTATTCCACACCCCCCCCCCCCCCCCCCTGTGTCAGGACGGATGAGAAAATTCCGCCCACTATCAGAAGCAATCAGATTGCAGGGGTTATTGAATTCTGCCCGCTCACGAGCTGAGAAAAAATATATATATATTATCATTCGATGCATTTTTCTTCCTTTCCATTGGCCGAGAGCCAACAACATGGCCTGCCAATAACTGCCTACCGAATAACAGTCCACTCATGCGCAGTACCGTCTAAATGTGTTTTGCTCCAAATAATATTCGCTCATACATAATTGTATTCATGATCTCTGGTGAAAAATGGCAGATTGCTTCCCTGAGCTGTCAGAGAATGATTTAAATGAAAAAAAAAAACACAAACAAACAAACAAAAAACAACCAAACCAATAAATTTGTTAATCAAATGATAAGACTCGGTTTTCGCAAAATATGTTTTTCTGTAGGCAGTGTCTCGCAAATAAATTATTTGCCTGAGTCTTTGGCAAATTTAACCTCCGATTTAGGGCAGGGGGGACCTGCCGTAGCGGAAAGTTTAGACATCCTAGTTTCCTCTAACCCACCTGACTCCACCCCACAGAGTTGTTAGATAACCAATTTTGTCCCCAGGCCAGGAATGTTTTTCATTTCACGCGACATTTGCTGGTAAACTGTTCCTCCGCTGAGATGTTAAAAAGTACTGAGACTTCTCCTTGCAATTTTTTCCCTCGAATTATTTTTTATTGATTGGCAAGACCTAGACTCCACTCAAAAACTTCCGAATTTACTCTATATATCACGACTTTAGCTTGCGTGCACGTGACTGGTGGGATTTCGGACACAAGTTTCTTTTGTTTTAGTGGGTACGCGCGCGAATCCCGTCAGCCAGTCACCATCGGTAGAGAAAATCATGGAAGTCGTCAACATGGAGGTTCCACCAGTACGATCAATCTGAACGAAAAATGAGGTGTTTATTTCACTTCATATTCTTAAAAACAAAGAAACATCAGCAACCATAGTAAATAAAAACGAAAAGCAGGCGATTATAGTACCGAGCTACTTGAAAGATATTCACTTCTAACTCTGAAATGAAACAAAACTCCGCACACTTTAGTTTGAAAGTTGAGTTACTCAGAGCCGCAGCAAGCTGACGGCTTCAACGAAAGAACACAGCTAGTGAAACCAAGGCGCAAGTAAACGTGTATAACAGGACAGGAACAAGTGAAGTGACTCCATCTACAGTGTTATCGTCCTCCTCGTCCCATCCAGGAGCGGCGTATCCGATCTCTTGTCGCTGTTCCACCATCCACTTACGAAGCGGTTCGAAATATTCAGTCAGCGCTCCAACATCCAGCTTTTCACTTCCTGTCAGCTTCTTCAGAGCTTCCGGCCAAGGTTTGCTTTTGCCCATCTTGAGCATATCGCTAAAAGGTGAAGAACAAAAGGATTACACCATGGACAGTCAAGAGGTATTACAGTTTTAAAGACGCGACGAGTGAAAGACCTTCCCTCTCCATGGTTAAGAAATCGTAATAACGCCCGCATTTGACACATTTCCCAGCACTCAACTCATGAGAGGTGTAGAATAAGTGGGAGCAGCTCGCTGGAATTGCAGGCAAAACCAGTGAAGAAATAGGGAGGTAAAAAATCCCGCTTCATCCATGTAGGCTTTGCTCCTCCCTCCCCGTTTAACGCTTGCTATGCGGCAGGTTTGACTCACGCAACCTTCTCTGTTTCCCTTTCGCCGAACAAGCCTTTAGCGCTCATTACGCCGTGACACGCGATTCAGTGTTTCTAGCGTTAGAGAGTTTTTTCCCTCCAGAGACGTAAATTATGTGTTGATAACAGTACATTGTTCCTTTCCTCTACTAATAAACTTACCCGATCTTCTCTCCTGCCCCCTTTGACTGGTAGATGGAACATGTATGTAACGGTCCTTTAAAACCAGCTGCTTTACAAGCGGCCTTGTGGAACTGGAACTGTAGCACGTAACTCATGAAATACCTGCGCAAGAAAAATTCTTGTTCTTTCAGTCTGTCACGTAAGTAACGCAAGCTAAAGCACTCACCCCTCCCATGTCCCAAATGATCACTGCTCCCAATGCAGGGGGTGGGGGGGGGGGTAACTTTCACGACTCCAGCTGTACCTCGGTATCAGTTAGTTAGGTTAGGAAGTGTCACTGGCGAATTTCTTAGTCTCTCTGCTCTGGATCGAGCCCTGCCCGCTGTAACTGTGTTGCGTTCTCTGTGCAGGACACTTGTTTCTCTACACTTAGGTTTTTAAATGGTAGCGAGTTTAACCTTGTTGAAACCGGGCTAAGAGCTTGCCTTATGGGCAAAATGCAGCTTATGAACATAATTCAACTATCATGCACGTGTCAAGTGTATATAATTCTAGACATTTATGTGTCTAAGGAGCTTTTCCTACCGAAAAATAGAAATTTCGCAGATTAATTCACCGTAACCTCATCCAGGCGTTCAGTTGGTTGAGGCGCAGTGGAAAAAAAAACGGCAAGAGAAAAATATGGGAGGAAGCGCTTCTCGCTCCGCGCTTCTAAAGAAAAGCGAGATGTTGACAAGAATTGGAAGTTATGAAGAATGAAATTCAAACCTGATGTAGGGTGTGTTGGCAGGAATGTGGTACTTGCATCCGGGGTCAAAGTCCTTTTCGGACCGTTCCACAGGTGGTTTTATTCCCTGGTACTTAGTCCTCAGTTTCCACCACTCGGTATTGTAGTTGGCGTCAGTGATAGCTCCACTGAACACCTGCCATCGCCATTGGTCCATCATGTACCCGAACGGTAGAAAAGCTATTTTACGCAACGCCATCTTCATTAGGGCGTTTATGTCTGATTCTGAGATGTAGGAAACAAAACAGAAACGAAGAGCGTAAGAAAAAAAAACATTGCGGTACGAAGTTCCTTGTTTGTCTAAATTGAGAAAATTGTCGGTAAGACCGCGAGGAAAAGGTATTTGAGTTGGAAGGTGAAACAAACAGAATTGTTTCTACCTATAAATTGAAGAAAAAATCGCAAAGCTTTGCGGCTTCCTCTAAAGAGCTACTGAAAAATTATGAATGGTCGAAGTCTGTCCGGTCGGATCGGGCTCTTGATGCTTTTAATACGGTTAATGAGCTCCACAGAAGCGAAAATCATTTATTTCCCCGTTTTTAGACATATCATCTTCTTCATCCTTTTATTGTGGCATGTGCGTTCGTACTAATTTCGAAATTTTTGAATATATTAGCCTGCTCAAAACGGGCGGTTTACCTGGAAGGAGCGCGTAACACGAGACTCGAGCGTGAGACGCGAAGGTTATCGCGGAGTGCAAGAAAGAGACCAGTTAGTTTAAAGTCGCTAGATTTCGATTACCTCGGTTATCATCCCTCCTAACAGTCCGTTGATGGCCGGTCTTGGGGGAGGGGAAAAACGTAAGGGGGATGGGGGAGGGGGAAGTTGGGGACCCCCTTGTATCAGCCCTGTTTTCTCCCTCCACCCTTCCCATACACTAGAGTGTCTTCAGCGCTCTGTACTTGCGAGAGCCTGAAACACACATCTATTTTGTACTGTATTTCCTTACTTGTGTCATTGCTGTAATCGTCTAACAGACCAATTTTCTTCAAGTGTTGGGGTGTGTCAACCGACAGTGACAAAGTGTCACCCACGGCCTCATGGAATCCTGGGTTGGCGCCTGTGCGGTACTCAAAAGGTTGGTCCCAGTACTGCAAGTAATACTGAATATGGCCCAGCTCATGATGAGTGGTTACCAAGTCGTTGTGATTAATATTGGTACATTGTTTCACCCTGCAAAATGTAAATAGCAATAGCTATTTAATAACCTTTCCAGAACAGACTGCTTTTGTGATAGCGCGATAAACACTGGTCATTGGCAAAGTATAAGATCAAGATGGCTTGATATTGGCCGAGCTCGTTTTCTGCGTTTTTATGAACCGAACTATACGGAGTCGGGGACGATAAGCACGCAATAAAACACGAGGTTTGGTCTCTTTAACATGTTATGAAGTAGTTATATATGTGTTTTTATTTATCTAGTTTATAAATGGTAACTTACATGCTTTGTTTCTTAAATATAATAATACTAGTTTATTTAAGTCTTTAATTTAGTTGTACTGTTAAATTCCATAGCTCAAACTTCAGACGTCTCTTTACTGGGTTTTAAAAGGAAATATTAATTAATATTTATTGCATAAATGGTCACCCAACTAGTTTAGCTTTATAGTTATTTTGGGTGACCAGTCACTGCCACTTGTAATTTATAGTGTAGTGCAAACAAAATGTTGTTGTCGTTGTCACAACGACAACAACATTTTGTTGATGTACCCAACTTTATTGTATGGCTCTCTCCGAGAGCGGGCAAGTGATTGGCTATCCGAGCGGGTAAGATAGCACTATTTCGCCCGCTCGGGAATACTACCCGCTGTTTCCCGGAAGAAAATGGTGTTCCTTTTCCACATCTTAAATTCTTTATTGACCAAGTTTCGTCAGGGCAATCTGTTGGGCAAGTCAGGGTGAGGGAGTGACGAGAAGGGAGGGTTGTCCAATATACACGAACTGATACAACCCGTATAACAGCATCTTCCTTTTTGCACGATTTTCCACAATGTTTTGTCATGCACCAACCAAGATAGCCTCTGCGCTCTGCGCTCAGAGAGGTGAATTACCACTACATGGCGTTTTTTCTCCAAAACGAGGGTACCCGGTCATTTCACCCAAAGTTCATTTCGCCCGTTAGTCACTTCGCCTCAACCAAAAGTCAGTTCGCTCCATAATCGAAGTCATTTCGCTCCATACAGAAGTTACTTTGCTCCATGTAAGAAATTAGTGAAGTAATGTCTTGAACGCTTTGTTTTGATGTTGGAATAGGACTGATTTTGAACTTCTATCATTTCAGATATTAACTAATACCAGGAGCCATAATGATTATGGCTCCTGCTAATACAGCTCTCAGTCGCGTTCGTTTACACTTGGTAACACTAAACATCATTTCGTTCGATTACGTTTCTCAACACAAATTCTTATACTTTCCGCAATGCGAATTCTTATAGTGATAGATAATCTTTTAAGATACCATAAAAAGTTGAGGCTAAGGTCGTATTCCGAATTTTCAAATAGACAAATCTTGAAAGCTCGGTGCATTGTGCCGGAAAAAAAGTCTCACCTTGAATTAAGGTAAGTTCACACGTTACGCTTGGGTACGAGTGGCAAGAAAACAACAATACAGTCTTCATTAACAGAAGTTTTTTGCAACTACACGTGCAATAAATCAAATACATTTACACTCAATACAAAGGGTTTTGAGGGCAGTTTATTTAAAAAATGCGCGTAAAGCCGTGGATGAGATTGCTTCAAGTGAATGATAGACAGCGCGCGTAATCGAACAAAGATATTACTCTTCCCAGTAGACCGAGACACCCACGAATTTTTTTGCCGCCTTCAAAGCAACGTTTTTGATGCTGCGAGTTTGTTTCAAATCAATCACGTGGTACATTGAAATGTACCACGTGAGGATATTTTTCTTGTGTGTTGCGTCGTGACTTTTTCGTACTACGTGATGTTCATTCACAACATGTTTATCTTCAAGAGGAAAGCTTTACAGGGTAAAAGCCGTGGATAGTTCTTAAAGTTTTTCACATACGATCGGCCATCAATCGGTCAACGGATTTTGCTTGACTTTGTTGCTACGCAAGTGCTACAAGTGAATGCTAAACAACGCGAGTAATCAAACAGAGATATGAGAGAGAGATTAGGGCGAGTGAAACAAACAATTACAAGGATTACAAGTATGTATCGTCTACGAAAACAGCCGTACTTTTTCGCTCCCATCAGTTAGGCAAATAAAATCTGGTAAGCATATATACACTTTAATTAAATCATGGAGCGAAGTAACTTCTGCATGTAGCGAAGTAACTTCTGTATGGAGCGAAGTAACTTCTGTATGGAGCGAACTGTAACTTCTGTATGGAGCGAAGTAACTTCTGTATGGAGTGAACTATA